>LOEQ01006746.1:3924-24096 GCA_001685075.1 Bramus lutescens | reverse complement strand
TTTTTTTTTTTAATGTAGATTCTGGGGATTGAACTCAAGTCTTTGTTTTTTTGCAAGATAAACTATTTACTGACTGATTTATCCTTATTCTAACTTCTGTTACAATATCAATGAGCAAGGTAAATGATTCTCTGCTCTGTTGGGACCTCATTCTACAGAAAAGCTGCAAATGGTAAAAGACAACCCACAACAATACTTTAAGCAACAGTAAGAGTGGGAAGCCAAGAATATCCTAGGGCCATGGAGTGTACAGGGGCATTGGTCACGAGGCTGCACATTTGGGATCAGTATCATGAAGGGGACATTCTGTGAGCAAGTGGAAAGAGTAGCGGAGAGGGTGTGTAGGTAGGCAAGGTGGGACAGTTTACTCAGGATAAGATGGGAGTTCCAGCAGGCCAGTGTGGCACCTCTAGCCTTAAAGCCATGGATATAGAAACCAGGTCAGGAGTTCTGGGGGGAGGCTGAGGCAACAAGCCAGGGAGAATGAGCCAGACTAGAGGCAACAGAAATCGTAAAATGGGAGTAGAGACTGTGGCATCCTGAATCTACTTTGCAGGTAGGGCTGGCGGAGTTGCTTAGGAATTGGACAACGCCATTGTCTTTGGATACCCACAAGTGAATCTTGGAGGCATCATATTTGACTGTCCACATGGGTAGACCAGGAAGTCTCAGCTCTTAGCTAGTGACCATCACCCGGATGACAGCAAGGCAGGAGGCAGGTTCCTGGTCCTTCTCTCGGGGCAGAGGGGAATGCAGGCCCTCAGAACACTTACCCTTAACACCCCTGCAGCACGCTTCACTGAAAAGTGTGATCAACTCCCTTTTTGCACAGGGGAAAAATATGCCAGGATTTCCATTGATCCATCCTGAATCAATGCTTTTAAAAAATCTTACGCACATTTGGCTTAAGAGCCAAAGCATGCATTTTATGTTTTGACATCATGTCATCGATCAGAGGCATGAGTCTTTGCCCCACCTGCCCAAGGCCCCCCACCCACCCGGGGCAGCTGGCCTGGTCACACTACGTTCTTAATGGCCTTGCCCCCACCTGCCCCTTCCAAGCCTGCCCTGGCCCCCAGCACGGCCCTTTCTCGGGTTTTTTCAAAGGATCGATAAGGTGCTGAGCCCTCCCGCTGCAGCCTGTCACTCACACACCGCTATGCCATAAATTATGCATCTACCCCTCTCCTTCTGTCTCTAATTTCTATTGCGTTTGTTGATGGCTCTACGATGGTTGACTTTGCTCAGTCTCAGAGACAGAGATGCTGTTGAATCATGGTAAAAGCATGAAGCTAGGGCAGTGGATTTAGGAAGGGGGCAGAGATGCTAACTATGAATGTACAGAGAGTTACCTAAGGGGACAGCCTGACACTGAGAGGTCTAAGCTGTGGCCTGTGGTCTCGGTGACTTCTCCTTGGGGCAAGAATGCAGCATAACCCATGGTCAGCCTAGGAGCTGAGGAGGAGAGGCAGGGTGACATGAGATTACCTCCAGTTGGATCTCCTCTGAGGCTTTGGGGCTGGCAGGTATTTTGCTGAGGTTCACTGTGTGTGACAGTAACTGTGGGCACAGCTTTGACTTGCTGGCAGTTGGGCTTCCTCAGTCAGGAGTCCCCACAATACCTCCCCGGAGTGGTATGTTCAAAGATTAGGAAGCTGGAGGCTGGAGCCTAGAAGAGTATTTACTTGCCTGGCTGGGGAGTATCCTGGGTTCCATCCCCAGTGCTGAAAAGAAAAAAAGAAGAAGAAAAGTTGAGGCCTACAAGACTGTCTCTGTCCTTTGTTTACTTTGCGACAAGCTGTCCCTTCCTTTGACTGTATCAAAGTGGCTGACTTGTACCCCCAATATAGTTAGTCTCCGCCATTTTCATGACCGTCTTACTGGATCAGACCAGCCCAATCCCTACTTACAGAGGAGCCCACTGAGGTCAGAGAAGTGAAATCAGTTGTCCCAGGGGGAATAGCTGGGTGTGAGGAGGCTGGCTCCAGGCTTCTCGGGGGCAGCAGCTACGCTCCTGCGCTCCAGCGCTCTGAAAATCTGTCCCCAGGTCTTTGCATCCTTGTCTGCTGACAATCTCCCCTGTCCTTCTAGGGATCTTCCCCACCCCTGTCTAGTCAGGTCTCTCTCCTCTTCTACCCCCTGTCACCCTGTCTCCATACCCAGTGGCACCTCCTCTCCATGGACATCAAACTGGTAATCAGTGGTTGGTTTGTTTTCCCTGCAAAAAAAAAAAAAAAATCACTGAAATAGAGATCTAGGCCCATCGTTCCAAGTATCACCTCCGCCTTGCAGTGTGTCCTGGAGCCAGTCCTGTCTTCCAGTGTGACCCCAGTTTCCTCCTCTGTGAAATGGGCTTGAGGAGATGTACACTCTATATTCTTCATGAGGGAGATAGGAGAGGATAAAGGAGAACTGGGGAAATTCTCAAGATGGAAGTAGATAATGAGGCCTAGGGTAGGGTATGAGATTCAGTGATAGAATACTTTCCAGCATTCATGGGTTCCCAGGTTCAATCCCCAACACCACCGCCTAAAAATGAGTAGATAATGTCCAAGGAAGTACTTTGAAACTCTGGATGTACAGGAAACTAACTGGTGCAATTCTCCATGCTACTGTTTTAAAATCCTATTTAATGTTTTAACACTTTGGGTGCATTGTGATACATGAAGACACCTGGAATCAACCTCTGGTTTTCACCAATACAATAAATAAGTAGACAAACACATAAAATTGTGCTAGTTAGCTTTGTTGTAAGCTAGTCCCAAACTGGAGAGATCTGGAAAGAGGGAACCTCAATTGAGAAAATACTTTCGTCAGACTGACCTGTAGGCTAGTTTATGGGCCATTTTCTTGATTGATAATTGATGTGTAAGGGCCAAGTCTACTGTGGTCAGTGCCACTCTTGGACATGTGGTCCTGAATTGTATAAGAAGCAGGATGAAGAGGCTAAGGAGTGTTTTGGGTTACTTTCTGTTTCTGTGATGAGACGCCATGATCAAGTCAGCTTATAAAAGAATGTGTTTAGGTTGGATTTATGACTTTGTAAGTTTAGAGTCTGTGATAGGAGAGCAAAGGCATGACAGGAGGAAGAGGGAGATCACATCTTGATCCAAAAGTAGGAAGCAGAGAGGAAACTGGGAATGGTGAGAGTCTTTGGAAATCTCAAAGACTATTCCAAGTGACACACCTCCTCCAACAAGCCCATACCTCTTGATGCTCCCCAAGAAGTTCCACCAATTGGGAACCAGGTATTTTAATAGCTGAGCATTGGGGGCCAGTCTCATTCAAACCGCCACGGGGAGCAAGCCAGTTAGCAGCATCCATTCATCGGGGGTCTCTGCTCCAGTTCCTGCCTCCAGGACCCTGCATCGGCTTCCTGCAGTGGACCATAAGCTGTAAGATGAAACAGACCCTTTCCTCCCCAAGTTGCTTTTGGTCATGGTATTTATCCCAACAATAGAAAGCAAATTAGGAAATAAATAAATCTCTTTGCAGGCAGGCACTCCAATGGATGCTTTTTGCTGCTATAGTTAGTGACCTCAGGGTTCCAACAAGAGCTAGGACAGCTCTTTGGGTAAATGACAGCTTTAACCCTCTTATCCAGGTTCACTGTGTGAACTGTGCTGAGACCGATGCCTGGTGTTTGCACTGGTCCTCAGGGTAGCTAGGACTCAGAACTAACCCTGTGTCTCCCTGTTTTCTAGAAAAAGTCACTAGACTTGAACTGAGACCAAGAACAGGGAAGCTACTCCTATATTCATTCTTTTTAGTTTAATCAATCAGTAAATTGATCCAGAAAGCGCTTGCTGTGCTCATGAGCACACAGTAGCTGCTAAACAGATGCGTATGTCTAACGGTCACCCACTCACCCCACTCACAGCCCCTGAGAAGGCCGTTTATATGCATAAAAGACCCCATTCTTTCCCAGATTTTGGACCAATCCTTTTGGACTTCACAGATTAATAGGAGCTCAGTCTTCAAAGATCTCAATCTAGCAGGGGATATGAAGCTGGACACTGATACATTTTGAATATTGATCATCGGTAATGCTAACAGAAGGTAGGTTAATATAACTCTAACATAACAAACAACAGCTACCCACAACAATAGAATAAAAAAGATAAGGAAGAGGATGAGGTGGGCTTGTGCAGAGCATAGGAGGAAGATGGGGAGCTGGGGCTCATTCACCTGCTTTGCTTGAGCAATCAATCAGAGAAACATGGGAGCTGGGACACCGCTAATGGCTGCCCTGCCTGCAGGGGGCAGCAGTTACCCATCCCAGGAAAGTGTCCCACACGTGGGTACAAGATTAGATCTACTGACAGTAAAAGAGGCTGGAAATCAACTCTGGTTCCCACCCTCTCCCTCTCTTCTTTTTTCTCCCTCCCTCCCCCACCCCCACAAGGACACTTTCTCTTTTTAAAAAGCATGGTTCAGGGCATGCGTGTGTGACTCTGGAGCTGTTTTGCAACACGAAAGACAAACTATTCCTAGGTTTTCCTGGTGGCATCATGGCCAGTAAGATCTACAGGTGGAGGTCAGAAGAAAAACAGATGTCCTAGCTTAGGGGACTGTGGACCAAAGGCACAGGAAAGGGATCTTCCAAGGTCTAGCCTAGAATGATTGGCAGGCATGCCAGGGAGTTCATGGAGCTCATTTTACAGATTAGGAAACTGAGGCCCAGGGCATCAGCTTTTCTTGGCTGTTAGATCACAGAGAATGTGACATGAAGATCAATTTGAAGCAATAGGTTGGAGATAAACTGTAGAGAGCTGTGCAAGACAGGATAGGGTATCTAAGCTCAAATAAGCCCTATGAGTCAGCACTCTGGGGCACTGTGATCCAGCCCTACACTTTTCCTCACAGTATTTTCCCCATCCCTACCGAGAGATTCAGAGAGTCAAAGCCACATGACCCTAGTTCCTACAGCTGGAAATGGCAGAGCAGGTGCTCACACCTGGTTCGTCTACCCCCAGAGTCTGTAGTCTTGACCCCTGTGTAGCACACAAGAGAGAAGGGAGGCAGGGACTTTTAAAGAGATTCCACTATCTGGACAATTTTCTGTGCCTTAACTCATTGGCTCCCCAAATTCCGTGGTGTTTTATGGACTGGAAGATTGGGTTTCATATTCAGGAGAAGCCCCGCCTCCTTTTAAACACAGCTGTCTTGGAGAGTGGGCAGAAGGCATGTTCTAAACAGGAGTTGTTTAACTAATTGCCAATTACCTCTGAATAGGCTATGGTTTCCAACAGCTGGGAGGGATTTTGGTCCCTATCCACTGCCTAGGCTGCTGGTACTTGGCATGTGGTGAGGTACTCCTGGCCTCTTGCTGCAGACAAGCCCATGCTTCCCCTCCTCCTCCTCCGTGCTGCTGTGCTGATGGGCCAGTGTAAGAGGGATGGACTGTGGCCGCGGGAAGTTAGATGTCCTCTCTTTCTCCCTCCCTGCTCTGAATACCAGTACCTGGTACAGAGAAAGACAGACTCCTCCCCCTGGACTTCCACCCAAGCTGCGATGCCCAGGGCACTGCAGTGAGTCCCTGTTTGTACAGGGTTCTTGATGTATGCAGACCATCACTGCTTACCTCCTGCACCCCAAATCAATAAGAAGCCTCAAAGGAAAACCTAATGGGAAGCCTGAGCGTGGAGGCGCACGCCTGTAATTTCAGTACTCAGAAAGCTGAGGCAGGAGAGCCACCGTTTCCAGGTCAGCCTGGACTAAGCAGTGAGGCTATCTCAAAAAAAAAGGAAAGAAAATCTAATAGAAAATGCCTAAAGACCCCAGGGCAAATGGGTGATGTTAATTGTCCCTTCTGGCTATATCTGCCAATTCCCAGGAACAGGCTGAAGGGCAAACCTTTGTAAATGTTAATCTCCTTATGCTAAAAATATTGAACTGTCTTTGATGTTCCCAAGCATGTTGACTCCTATCTTGGTAGAGGGTGTGTGGCCTCCATTTGCTCTTTCTGTTGCCTCACTCCAGGGGCTGAATGATGGGGTACCCACCTCAGCTTAAAAATGAACAAGGCCCCCTTGAAAGTCAAGTGTGGTGTGGGGTGTAAACATGGTGTCATTCAGAGTCACCTCACCCCGTTACTGGAAATTAAACCTTATCAGAGTCATGTTCTCATCCAAGACCCACGGGATCCGAATGGATCAGGGCTCCTTACAAGTTCCTCCTGCTGCCAGGAAGGGAAGGGGAGGGGAGGGGAGGGAAGGGGAGGGTTGTTTTCTGTAACACACTTGCTGCTTGCTGCTGTAAGAAACAAAGATGAACATGAAGAACAGCTCAATCACACTGGAACCTTACCTGTTTTTGATGCCAAGCCAGAGATGGAGCTCCCGGGAGGGGAGGTCATCTCCAAGTGAAGATTGAGGGAGCCAGATGTGTTCTGTCTTGTGGTCCTTTGATTTTTTTTTCCATGTGTGGTTTCCAAGATGGCAGGACTTGGTGACAGTGAGCAAGGTGTGGGAGGAGAATGCTGGTAGTAATCAATCAATCAACCTCTCCCTCTCCCTTCCTCCACTCTACTGCCCTCACCCTCTTTCCTACTCTTCCTCCCTCTTTCCCTCTCCCTCCCCCCCTCCAACTCTCCCTCTCCTCTTTCAGTGCTAGAGACTGAATTTAGGGTCTTGCACATACTAGGCAAGGATCTACCATGGAGCTAAGGGAGTCGTAACCACAGGCCACGTCCCTTCTCTCCACCCAGTCACAGGGAATCGGAATTGTCAGGAAGGGACATTGGGGACGGAAGTCCTTGGCTTGGAGGTTATTCCCACTGCTGGCCTATGCCACAGAAATGAATGTGTGATTCCTCCATACACAGTAAACTGGTATGTCACCTATGGGAGCTATGAAGAGGCAGCTGCTGACTGGTAGTTCAAGTTTCAAAGTGTGGCTATGGGTGAGACTCTTCATCATTCTGAGTTTGTTTTTCCTAGTCTATGGGGCGGACAGGGTTCATGCAGGGTGGAAGGAGATGGGCACATCTGGGCATTTGGAGCTGTTAAGTGTCTCCCTGTAGCTGTCACTGGGACCGTCCATTACCTTTCTTATCACCAGGATGAAACACCTGTCATAAACGACTCAAGTGAGGAACAGTCCATTTGGGCTTGATGTCTCGGAGGGTTTCTTGGTCCTGTGCACTTGGGCAGAGCATCATAGCAATGGGAGTGTGTGACTGAGACGTATGAAACCTGTGAGCTTCTCCACCTCCTTGGACAGGAAGCAGAGACTACAAACATCAGGAAAGGGGAAGGAAAGCCCGAGGATCTGCTTGCAATGACCTCTTTTTATTCAGGTTCCCCGAGCATTTCTACAACGTCTCCAAACAGCACTACTAGCTGGGGACGAACCTCTAATATGAGAGCTTTTTTTGGGNNNGGGGTCACATCACATCCAAACCATAACAACTGAGCTGAAACCTCATGGTGATTTAGGGAAAATAGGATATAATTGGAAATGTATACAGATTCCAAGTTTCCCATGGGGACGGGGGCTGAGGGGGGCTGGCAACATTATGCCCACATTCCTAAATGGTAACAATTAGCTGGAGCTGAATGCAGAAGGTATGTGGCAGAAATGGTCCCCACAGTCCCCACTGCTCCCACAAAGGACGTGCTTTGAAGCCCCACAAGTGTCCTACAGAGGGTTGATGAAGCACATCCAAGTTTCAGCCATGGTTTATTTTTACTTTTGCATTTTCAAAGGAACTTAGTCTCTTCCAAAGCCATGGGCCAGCAACTTGCTAGATACAGCAAGGGGTACAGGAGCATGTGGGCCACTGGCTTCAGCTCCAGAACTGGCTCATTAATAGCTAAGGTATTTTCCAGTGCCGGTGTTTTGTCTTAGAAGAACAATGTGCCGTTAATACCACACTACAAACTTCAGAATCCTGTGGATATTTTAGAAGATAACGAACAGGAATTTCTGAGGAGGGTTTTATTCCAGAGCTTGGAATGCTGTGAGACTAGTGATATGATTGGGAAGTTGGCCTGCTGGGACTGGTGCTGGCGAGAACGAATGAATGACTGACAGCTGTAATTGATTGGCACCGGTGAAGATGCCAGGGGTACAACTTTGCCGGGGCAGGCTGACTATCTCCTGCCAATGTCTGCTTGAGTATTGCTGGGAAGACAGGGGGTGAGCAATCAGAGAAGCCTTTTAATGATCTGTTGACAGAAAGAAGTTAAGAAATGATTCTAGTGGGCAGAACAAGGAAGCCAGGGAGGGCAGAGGAAGAGGGATGGGGGAGGGAAAGAAGGATGAGGGAGAACAAGATGGAAAAGAGAAGAAGTGGAAGGAGGTAGGGTGAAAATAAAAGCTTGGAGTATATCTCTAGGGACAAGATAAGGTTTGATGCTGTAACAAATGGCCCAGTGTCTCAAAGCCTCCAAACAACAAGTGTTTACTTCTCCCTCATGATAAGCATCCATTAAAGGTTAGCAGAGGTCGCCATCCAACACAGCCTGCCTGGGGCTACCACCATCAGGGAGCACGGAAGGTAAGCTGTGCCAAGTGTTAGTATCGTACTGGAAGCGATACTTTTCGCTTCTATGTATCTTTGTGTTGGAAACCAAAGCCACCTGGGAGAACAACCAGAATGCCTGGATATCTTTCTCTCAGATGATCCTACATTGGAGAAGATCTGCTATCCCTGGGAGTCTTTGGGTTACAAGGAATAAAAACTGAAACTTGGGCTTCTTAAATAAACAGAAATATTGACTCCCTCAACCAAAAGTCCAGGGGTAGCCCCAACAGTCTTCAGGCAAAGCTCGATGCAAAGGGTCAAAGCCTCTAAGATCAGGTCTCCTTCCATGTCTTAGCTCTGTTCTCTTCCACTGGAGCTTCCTTCTCCACTGTCACAGTCCCGAGATTCAAGATCAGTGGGGTGCAACATCAATCTTGCAGGCCTGGATTTCCACTGGCCAGACTCTGTATTCAAATTATGGAGTGTTGGCTACGCTCGGTCACTTGTTTCACCTTGGAGCTAGAAGTGAATTAACAGCATCCAAAGTGTACGGATCCAGGGGAGGAGAGAGGTGTGTCCGGGGAGAAAACCAGGGTCTAAGATGGAGTCTGTGCATTTATTTAAAAAGAAAACCAAACAAAGGAAATGCCCTGCATCCACTACTCTGACCTGGTGGGTTTTTTTCTATGGTTTGCTCTGTAGCCGTGTTTTAGGGGCTGCTGGTAAAAGCCAGAGTGGCAGGCTGCATGTTCTACTTCTTTCAGTGGGATCAGTGATCCTTCACTCATTACATGCCTATCAGGAAACTGTCTCTGGGGGCTACTGAGAGCCATTTAATGTTTTAGGCTGGGAAATTATACGAACATGTGAATTTAAGATATCTTTGGAACAGAAGAAGAGAAACTTCCATTTAGGGCTTAGCACCGCTGCTCTCGGGTCCTCTTCCTCATTTAGCAGCCTACGGTTCAGAAATGCAGAAGGTTTCTCTTCATATGCACCTGGCGGGAATGGGTCCCACCGTCCATGAGCTACAAGGAAAGCTTGGAAAGTAAGCCTCTTGCAAAGGGACATGGAATCATCATAGCTGGTTCGGACATACGTAATTTATTCTCTGGGGCTGGGTACCTTGTCGCCCCAAATGAGGCATCCCTTAGAAAAGAGGGAGCCCGGAGGCAGTTGGTGAGGGACTAACAGCCCTGGTGGGCCAAGTCGGGGCTCATTGCAAGCTCTCTCAGGGGAGGTCTGGGCTCTCCACTTCTGTTGGTTCCTTAACAGGCCTGTGAAACTGCCTGCAACAATCACCTTGAATCCTCCCAGCAGCCCTATGAGGCAGCGAGTGGCACATCGAGTTTAAGATGCCCCCTGAAGCCAGGTGTGGTGGGGTACACCTATATACTTCTAGCACTCAGGAGGCTGAACAGGAGGCTCATGAGTCTAAGGCTGGCTTGAGTTTCAACATCAAGACCCTGTCTTGGAAAAAGAAATATTCTTAACAATGTGACTGTCTCCCATTCTGTAGGTGAAAAAACTGAGTGTCAGGGCACCCAAGGTTGCCCTAGTTCCTTTTCCTGTGACTGTGGCAAAATACAAGACAAATCAACCAAGGGCGTGTTTATCTGGGCCCACAGTTTGAGGCAGAGGAAATCAACCTGGGGAAAAAATGAGTGTTCAAGCAATGTAACTCCAACACAATCTACCAGGAGAAGCCCTGAGACTTGGCCCTACGTTGGAGCATGGGACCAAGTACGTAAATGGCTTCAAATGACAGAAGTACTTTTGAAGCTCAGTCTTCTTGACGCTTGGGTTTTTGTTACTGTGGTGTTGCACACTCTTCTATAGCTCCTCTGCTGGCTTGGAGACAGAAATAATTAAGAGGCTAGTCACCCAGTCCATAGTGAGAGGGCTCGGAGGAGACAAGGAAAGAGGGTGCACTTTAGGGCGGGGCTCTGCAAGGTACCCCCCCTTTGCATCCCCCTCCTCTCACCAAATTGATGATGATCACTGCTTGCTTTCAGCATCAGAAAATGTCAAGCTTAGTAAGTTCCTTTCTACTTCCTTCCAGTCTGAGAGTCAGGAAAAGAGCAAGCTCGTTCTTAAAGTGGCCTGCCACTCTCTCCTGGATCTGTCCCCATGCAGAGGATGACAGTAAGACTCTTGCTTCCTTGGTCTCCTTTCAGGATAACCCTCCAGGGGAGCCTTCATCTCTTCATCTGTAAATGGGGACAATATCTGCAGCAGGGTTTGCTGCGGTCCTTCTGCCATCTTCTGCTGTAATAATTGGCATGCATGAAGGGCTTAATAAGGTAGCCATTATTACTGCTAACAAGATAATTGTTTAGGTAACATCTTCACTCTTGAACAGTGCAATTAGCAGCTTTCAGTAAAAGAATGGGTGTTGGAACTCTTGTGTGTTTTATATTTAACCCTCAGGGCAGACTTGGGACTCATGACTTAGACATGTCAGAAGATGAAAAGATTTGACTGAATTCAAGAAGTTATGGATAGTCATTTCCTCCCACTCTGAAGATTGCTAGTGACAGACAGATAAGGAGCTAGACAGACAAGTAGTAAATTGTACAAACTAAACGTACACCCCCTGTTTGAAGTTCGGAGTGCTATTTTAGAAAAAGAAAGAAAGAACAGCTCTGCAGCCTCAAGTCCTTGCTTGTGTGACAGAAGTTCATGGTGTCACCTCTGGGAGTTTTCACTATTCAGCTGTTTGGCACATGAGTGATTGATGTAATTAAAGTTATTGGTAAAGAGTCAGTTACCAAGGGACAGATGAGTCAGCAGGCAGTTTCAGTAATGAAATAACGTGGTAAGGAGTATTTCTTAAAATACGCTTCTCATTTTGCTTTAAACTCGAGACATCTTAAACATGGTAGGTCAGCAAAAAGATGCAAGGTGGCAAAGAGTAAGAAGACAGACTACACAGTCTGAGAAAGTCTCAATCATTGGTCACACTAAAAAGCCATCCCGGATGGGTAGTCATGATCCCAGCCAACATTTGTTACAAGGCTTGTATGCCTTGTCTCACTTACCACCATACACACACACCCACACACCCGCACACACCCACACACCCACACACACCCACACACACACACTCTTACTGATGAAGATACTGATGTTCAGAGGGTCAGAGGAACTCACCCCAAACCCCATAGCTGATGTGGCCCATGTGGAGAAGGAGACCAGACAGGCAAAAATGCTGTGTGGCCTCCTCCCACAGGTCCGGGTTCTGGGTCTTTCTGTCTACACCTTTGTCCATTTTTCCTGGATCAAACAACAGTGGGTTGCTGCCAGGACTTGAACACACATCAGTCTGACTCCTGAGTTCATTCTGAGTTCAGGAGCACATTCTTTGGGAAAGAGAACACACTGGCCTGGGTTCTATGGATTTGTCTTCATTTCCATCAATCTGTGCTGAGCACCCAGGGCAGCAAGCTATGGGCTCTGCGCTAGTGCTGCAATGGTCACTGAGCAAGGAAACCATAGGGAGTTCCTGCGGTAGATCCCGCCAGACAACAAGGCTCAGGCTAGAGCATAGCAAGAATACGGACAGAAGTTGCTTAAAAGGCTACAGAGGACTTGAGGGTGAATTTGAAGGAGGTATGGGAGAAGAAAGAAAGATCATGTGTTTCTACTGGAAGCTGAGAGTGGATGGGAGAGGGAGATGATCTGAAGGTGGGAAGGGTAGCTCCTGTTGGGAACATTTTGGAGTTGCATGTGGTTGTTTGAGCTGAGGATGTATGTTCAGGAGTTGGGTGTGTGACTTAGAGCAGAGGGTTCTGCACGCCTAGCCAGGTGTGGCATTAACACCATTGGAAGACATGACTTACCTACAGGCTAAGTAGCACAAGATGTACCTAGTCACCCATGCAGGGAGTGGGGGGATGGAGGGAGGGAGGGAGGGAGGGAGGGAGGGAGGATAGGGGTAAAGGCATTGACTTAATGACATTACAGTTTGTTACCCCTTGTCCTTCACTAGAGAACACTAATTGTCTGAGTTAGGATTTCTATTGCTGTGAAAAGACACCATGACCACAGCAATTCTTATATAGGAGAACATTTAATTGGGGTTGTTTTACAGTTCAACGATTTAGTCCATTACTATCATGGCAGGAAGCATGGTGGCATGCAGGCAGACATGATGCCAGATAGGTTGCTGAGAGTTCATCTGGATTCTCAGGCAGCAGGAAGTGAAGGCCACACTGGGTGTACTTGAGCATTTGAGACCTTAAAGCTCACCCCAGTGACACACTTTCTCCAACAAGGCCACACCTCCTAATAATGCCACTTTCTGCGAGCCTATGGGAGCCATCTTTATTCAAGCTATCACACTAATCAAGGTCCCTTTGTCACTGTAGTGGTTGCATACTTGTGAGCAGTTAAATACAGGGATCATGAGGATGCTTTCAGGCAGACCCTCTTGAAAGCAGATGGCAGTCATCCATTTGGATCCACCCTGGGGTCCCCAGAACCACCAACCCCACTACTTCCTTATGTTTTGCTCAGAGGTGGAGATCTAGCTCCTATCCTCCCCTCCACCCTTTGCTGTAAAAGGCGAAACAAGCCAAGGCCTTTCACCTCTAAAGGTTCCAGACAGCAGAACAAGATGACATCATAGACCAAAGGAGTAGGAGGGGCTCAAGCTCCTCATAAGCAGGTCATAGGTTCTTCTGTCTGGTCCTGTATCCCCAGAAGCTTATTCTGGGATGAGGTTGGGACTCCTCTCAGGGGCCGGAGAGATGGCTCTGTGGTTAAGAGCATTGGCTGCTCTTCTGGAGGACCTTGGTACAATCCCTGCACTCATATGGGGCTCACAGTCTGTAACTCCAGCTCCTGGGGATCCAAAGCTTTTTGGGGACTCCATGGGCAGCAGGGATGTGAGTGGTGCACAGGCAGGGGTGCAATAAAAACAATCATACACACTAAAAAGAATCTGAAAGAAAAGCTTTTTAAAAAAAAAGAAGGAAGGAAAGAAAAGGAAATGAAAGAAAAATAGAAAAGCCATGAAGGATGGAGTTCTCAGAAAGCTGGCGAGGGACAGGGGCATTGGGTGATGAGGTTCTGCCACCGAATCTTCACCTCTCTCTCTCAAATCCTCAGTTTCCACACTTGTAAAAGAAGCTGGTACTCTTTCCTAAAGTGCGGTGACAACCTGCTGGGCTGATGCAGCAGCAGGCCTGGAGCCCTAGCTCTTCAGAGGGTGGAGGCAGGAGGATCTTGAACCCAGGAATTCCAGGTCAGCTTGAACAAAAGAGGCAGCCCTGTCTCAAGATGAAAGAGACAAGAACACACACACACACACACACAGAGAGAGAGAGAGAGAGAGAGAGAGAGAGAGAGATGCACATACACACAAGCCAAATATCAACAAGAAGCTCACATATCATAAGATTATTTCATGTATTCCCAAAAGATATCTACATGACTTTAAGGACAACATTCAAATTAGAAGAAATAGGAACTGTCAGAGACCCTGAAAGACATTGGCTTCCTTAAAATTCAGGGAGGGAACAAGTTCATCTAGATTTCTTTCCTGTCATTGTCATCTGCACCTATCACAGTAGCCATAAAAACATCTCTGTCGAAATTAGTACATGGTACAAAATTTGAAGCAATTGAGTATATAAGCACCAGTCCCGACAGAAAGTGGTCCATGACTTAGATCTGGAAAGTGGAAGGTAGAGCTGGAATCAGCTTTGAGGAGACTTGAGCCAAGGAGGGGCTATCCTCGAACCCTGTGGTACTTCCGCAGATGGCCTTTCTTCTTACCTGTACCTTTGCCAAACTGAAGGAAGGGAATTAGAAGGATCAAATAAAAGGGGGAAAGGGAGAGAGGGAATGGGGCATAGCATCCATCTCTCTCTGCTTCCTGATCTTCACTGATGTGAGCAAGCAGCCCCATGGCCCTACTCCCACAGCCCACTGACGCTACTGATGTCATGCCTTCCCCTCCCTGATTATCTTATATTATATATTATATTTCTGCAAACTGGCAAGTAAAATAAATCTTTTGAAAGAATATAAGAAAGAATATAGAGAGGAAAAATAAGTCCATCCACCAAAATGAAGCAAGCCTATGAATTGTCTGCCACACTCTTCATGAGAGCAAAGAGTTATTCAAATGAGCCCTTTTCTCTGAGCAGCCGTGAGTCAACTCATGGGAACCATAAATTGGTCCTCAGCCGCCAGTGTCTGCCTCTGCACACATGAGTATTTGGAAAGAGCCTCTCACCACCACAGGGTCTGGATTTAGATACTCGATACAAATACAGGACAAGCAAAACAAATAACAAGAACTCTAGTGGTTTGGATCTAAAAAGAAAAGTTTCAGGAACAACTGGGTGATGAGTCTGATGTCAAACCGTCAGCTGGGAAGGTGCTTGGAACATTTTGGAACCATGAAGGCATTTAGAATTTAAGGCCAATAGATGCCTGAATCTACTTGAAAGATGTTGAGACATTGTTCCTAAGGGCCTGTGGGTTCCCTTGGGGACAAAGACCTGATAATTTACAGAATAAAACAAATCCCCAAGCTGGCGACCATATATACAAGCCAGAAGTCACAAGAGGCAGTCAAGACGAGACGTCAAAATAAGAAATACAAAACAAATGCCCCAAAAGACTGGTGACTCACAGCCTGCCCCAGCCCAACCTTTGTTTGGCACGATTCACTCTGTAGGATGATGGGCAAAGGAATATTAACTTTTGCTTCTGCTGTGGGAGAAAATTGTAGGCAGACAGAAGATACTTCAGACTGGAGAAGTGAGCATATGTTATCAGATAGCAATTACCCAGGGCAGACAACGACTTAGCAGGGAAACAGCCGCGGTCCCTCCTTGTTGCCGAGTCTCTGGGCGAGATGGCGCATTCTGGCTTTTCCCTCATCTGTACTTCACACATGAAGTGTTGAGGAAGCAGCCCTCCGCCAGCAGCGTTTGAGGAAGGCAAAGATGTTTCCAAGCCCAGCCTAAAAATATCTCCCATGACAGCCTGTCACAGTGTCTGGGATTCCGCCATTATGAATTCATTCCTCTCTGTTAAGGCATTTTGTTTCTGAGAATTCTCTGTTAAAATACAGACATCCTGAAGAACTTAGCTTGAGTGAGGCAGGGCAGAACTCAAGCAGGGAATTAGGAGACCTGGATTTGGGATGTGCCTCTGCCTAGGACCTCACTTTGTGAGCTCCGGGCAAGTCTTTCTCTTTTCCCAGACCTCAGCTTCTTGGGGCTGGAGGGAAGGGCGTGAACAAAAGGCAAGCTCTGATCACAACTTGCTAACATCCGGGGCTTTGGGAGAGGAAGTGTCCACTTTGGAATCATCCATAGGCACAGGCATCATATCCTGGGCGTTTGAGCATTTTTGTCACGGTCTTCCCGACACATCCATGAAAACCGTTTGCTCCAGCAGCTTGGGTGTCATGTCAAAGAATATCTGAGTTTCTTCTATCTGAAAAAAAGGGAATTTCTTTGCTTCCTGGGGAAGGAGACTTTGCTTTCCTGTCAGCTCTAGCTACCACACTGGTCCTAGGTGTGTTCTTCCCTCAGCATTCTCTGTTGGCCTCTTAACTTGTTCTTATTTCAAACCATCCTCCCAGTAGCTCAGCTCACACACTGGGCTGCTCATAAATAGGAGTTAGGTACTCAGAACATCGCATTATCTGTCTTTCATCACCAATGCCGAAGATCTCATAGGACCTACAAGGCCCCATGTAAATTGTTACTGGCTTGGGCCCTGGCCTTCTCCTGCAAAGGTCTCCCTCAAATATGCCCCCCCAGAAGNNAGGTTTACATTCCCCCCCCCATTCTTTGTGCTTAGAACTCTTCTTTCCCCAAGTTTCTGTTTGGCAGGTTCCCAGCATCCTTCCAGTTTCTTGTCACATGACCACCTCCAAAGGAGCTCACTGGGCTCCCTCACGAAAAGAACTTATTCCTTACCCTCCTCATTTGCCCTATAACCCTCCTCACACAGTGTGTGAAGTCATCGTGGCTCACTTGTTGAGCTACTGTCTGACCCTCTGAAGTAAAAGTGGGTAGAGCCTTGTTTTGCTCACGCTGCATGTTTAGCCCATAGATTCTCAGTTAGCAGTAGGCACAGGAAGGACAGAAGAAGTGAGGTAGATCTGCATTAACAAGGAGACCATGGTAAGAACACCCTGAGGAGGTCAATGCCAAGGTCTTTTCGGCCTTCTCTTCCAAGAGAGTGTACATCTTGGAAGCAAGGGTAGAATTGATTGGAAGTCTGGGATAGACCCTGTGAATGGGTGCGAGGAAGGTGGGGTTAGGATTCTGAAGAAAGAATCCCAGATAAACTTAGAAGCCTTAGAGGCTGCTAATTCTTGATTGAGACCAAAGGTCCTTCTAGTTGTATTTAAAAATGCAGGTGCTTATAGACAAAGGGCTGCCTGGTCAAGGATGCAGGGAGCTTCCAAAAACAGCCCAGAAAGGCAGTGAAGTAGAGACACAGGCAGTTCCGGTCGATTTGCCCAGGTCAACCCAGCAGATCACTGGTGGGGCTAACTGCCTTCCTAGGCTCCCCCAAATTTTCCCTTCAAGCTCCTGCCTGTGTTCCTGGCCAGAGGAAGTGTAAAGGAGTGCCAAGGAGGAGCAGCCATTCAGGCAGGATCCTGCCTCTCCCTCCTCTGCCTTCATCCCATGCAGGAGCTAGTGCCTGCAGGGAACTTGAGTCTCTAAGAGAGCATACCTTACTATGTGCCATGCACCATATCTCTGCACACACACACCCGTGGGTGTCTCAGTCCCTTTTCACAGCAGAGAGCATCAAGTTCCGACTGGTTATTGAAAATAGCCAAGAGCTCTTAAGAAAGACATCTCTGAGCTATACCTGCCCAAGAAGCTATCCAGTAGCGGTGATATATCGGGGACACAGTCCATTCTCACAACTCCAAGTTATCTCAGGCTCCACAGTCACTTAGGAGTTCCAGAGGCTTCTGCCTACCTGTGTCCTGCATCAGGCCCAGCCCTATCCCAGGCTTAAGCATCCTGCCCTCAGGGGGCGATGGCGGGCAGCTAGAACCCATTCTCCTCTTCCAAGAACCTCCGGATTCCATCCCCACTTCTGAATCTGGTGTCCAGGACTGCCCACAGGAAGCATTCTGGGTGAAAGCGAAGCAACGCATCTAAAACTGGGCAAGTGGGAAAACCCTTGTAGGCCCTGGAACCCGGAGGCTGAATTCCAGCTGGGTTGAGCGCCTCCGCCAGGCTCCGGATGTGTACGCAAGCTCTGAGCCCTTGTTTGATGAACAGCGGCCAATAAATTCATTAATCATCATTTTATGCCTCATCAAGCCCCCTCCAGGCCCCTCCATGGGAGTTACACAAATTAGCCCCTGAAAAGACAGTAATTTCAGTTTAGCGAGGTAAATGCTCGGCGCACACAGCTCTCCTGACAAGCCCATCCATCAGCTCGTTGGGACCCAGCGTGTAAGCGACGTCGGTGCTGCCCAGCCCAGCCCCTCAAAGCCCTGTTTTCCTGTCCAGCCCAGCTTCTGGGAGCTGGGCCTACTGGGAGAGCGTCTCCGACCAGGGCGCCCCTCTCCTCTCCTTTACACCCACTCTCATCAACCCTCATCTTTCAGTTCAAAAGAGACACTTTTCCAAGAAACAAGCCCAATTTGAGAAGCACAGGAGGATCCACAGGCTCGAAAGGTCCCAACTGCTGTCTCAAGGAGGAAAGAGTCAGGCAGTCCTTTCCCTCCGGATTCCGAAACACCTTGAAATTGTTGTGTCTTGTATTGAGTGCAAACAGTATTTGAGGGGAAGAGGAGTTAATCCGGGGATTCCAGGAGATCCTAAAAGCAAATTCAGGCTCCAAGAGAAGGCCCTGTAGGGACAGAAAAGGGGTCCTTCCGTGTTGTGGACGGTGCCACCTAACTCTGAAGGCAGGAGAAGTCTGTTCTTCCCCACCCACTCGCATCCACACCCGGCTTCTTTCCCTCTGCACCCTCCACCTAAGGTGGAAGAGATCCTTGGGAAAAAAAGGAGTTTCTACCTAATGTGTTTAGTTGCTGAGACCCAAGCACCGGGATTGGGCGAAAAAAAGCGGGGGGGGGGCGGCAAACTNACTGAGGTGGAGACCGACCGACCGACGAGGACCCGATATTTGCAAAGGAGACAGCCTCTGGCCTTCTCGTCTTCCCAGCTAGGTCTCATAGAGGGTCCTAGTGGGAACACCACCAGGCTCGGAGGACCCGCGTAAAGGAAGGCGATGAGGTGGCACAGGCCTCGCAGCGCGGGTTTGTCTGTGCACCATCGCTGCGAAGAGCTGCAGAGCTGAGCAACGCGCGGCTCCTTCATTAGCTTCCCCTCCACGCGGCGCTGCATACCTCGGAAAATAAGTTAGCAAACGGGGAGCCGTTTATCTCTTTTATCTTGGGGCCTGATCCAATTAAATAAGTGCACATTTACATTTGCATCCATCAGGCGGGAGCGCTGAGAGCCTGGGGTTTGCTCGGAGCAAATAAAAGCAGATTTCAGTGGGAAAGTGACGTCTGGGCGCGCGGGACTCGTTCCGGCGTCAGAAACTAGCGCTGCCGGGCGAGCAGCCTTGGGGAATCCAGAGTTGAGGGACTGCAGCCCAAGAGAGGCGGAAGACTCAGAGCAGCCCCGTGGGGGCAGGCCGGGCAGAGTTGCAGACGTGCCCCGAAGGCTTTCTCTTGTTAGGCCACAATCCTGGCCTGCCCACTGTCCTTGGCTCAGGTTTGTATTTATAGCGAAAACGAAAAGGAGAGCGGGTCTAACCTGGCCACAGAAGTAGATATGCAGGCTGAGCCTAGAGACCGTGGCAAAGCTTTGGCTAGCGAAAAGTGTAGACGGCAAAGTCCCATTCGGGTCCGATTTCTGTCCAGTTAAATGGTCGAGAGGCAAGGAACGCTCAGAGCCTGTTCGAGGGCACTTCCTACTCTCCTCCTCCTCATCCACCCTATGGCACTTCTGCACCTTGTGCGCTAGCCGCGGTGAGCTCTGCGCGCTTTGCCACTCCGACGCCATTAAAGATACTGTTGAAAGGAGAGGGTTCGAAGGAAAGCGAAGGGGAAATAATTCTTCCTTTATTTTGTAATGTCCAAGCACAGACTAAAACGGTGTTGCCGGCTTAGTGGCCTGGTAGGCTCTTCCCGAAATGGCAAACTACAAATTAAACAAGACTTTGTGGCGCGAGAACATGGAAGGACCGATAGAAGCGGAAACGGAGTACACGTGAAACGAAGTGGACACGACCGATCGTATTCGCGCTAAGTTCCCCACCTGCAGGCTATTTGGATGCCCATACTTCTCAATTGCCTGGTGTCTGACCTTTGAAACAGTGAGTTAGCTAGGATGTGAATCTGCAGAGTTAAATCCGCAGAGTTAAAGTTGATTTAACCAGGGCCTGCTACCCGAATTGCCAGTGCTAACTAGGTCATAGAGTCCAGAGCCTAGGCAACTTGGAAGCATCTTGAGGTCGCTCAGCTGAAGTGCAGAGCCAGGGCTGGGCAGTCAGTGAATGTGGGCCTGGCAAGCTTTGGCCCAGCTCCTTCTCACTGCGAACCCCGTGGCTCTGGGGACCAGTAGGCGGCGCCCTTCCTAACCTGCAAGCCACGGGCTCCTCTTGAGAGTTCAATTCTATTCCTTTCACTTTGGGCGCTTTGAATTGACCTGCCCCTAGCTTTTATCAGCTCAGCGTGCTACTTGGGA
>LOEQ01006745.1:193271-204607 GCA_001685075.1 Bramus lutescens | reverse complement strand
GAGGGGGAGGAAAATGGGAGGAGGGGAGGAGGTGGAAATTTTCAATAATAATAAGGAAAATGGAAAAAATAAATAAATGGAATACATTTGATAAAATAAAGAAGGAAAGAACTAATTTAATTTGAGTTGGATGGTACTTTCTCCAGAAGAGATTCCATCCTAATTGAGCTACTGGACCTTCACAATTTTGTAAAACACTCAGATTGCAGTTAAGGCATTCATGCAGAGAGCATATTCTCTGTGAGGCATGCTCAAGTTATTCTCTTCAGTATTAACCCCAAAAACTTACTTGTATGGCAGCTAAGTGCACAGGTGTGGTTTGTGGAAACCTACTTTAATACTGACCTTATCACAATACTATAAAATATAAGTGACTCATTTTTATTTCTGTGGATTAATTTGCAACATCCTCACTTTACTTCATTCATTTATATCTTCTCTCTATATATTTTTGAAGAGGGGGGAGCACAGTCCACCTATATATTTGTCATTGCTTATGTCATCAAATAAGTATATATTCATTCTATTGATTTTCTCTCCCCCCCACAAGGTTATGTTATGCTTCTCTGACTAGTTTGATACTATATAATCTTGTCTAGTATCATCCTGATGGAAATACACCTATATCAGCCTGCCAAGTACTGGGAGTAGGCCTCTATTCTTAGATGGGAGTTTTATGGTATTTTTCAGTATTCTCATTTCTTCTGCTAAATATCAGTGCTGTTTTTTCATTATCATCAGTGGTATCAAGTTAGGTTCTACATATTTTTTTTACTTTATGAATGTTTATTATAATAAATTTTCCTAATATTGATATTGCTATTCTTAATTTAATAATGATTTCATAAGTATGACAACAAAATCACAAGTAAGAGTATATCAAACTAAAACTTCTTATACAACAAAGGAAACATTGAACAGTTTAAAGATAACCTGCAATATGAGAACAAATATG
Source organism: Bramus lutescens (assembly GCA_001685075.1). Taxonomy (NCBI): domain Eukaryota; kingdom Metazoa; phylum Chordata; class Mammalia; order Rodentia; family Cricetidae; genus Bramus; species Bramus lutescens. Next base: position 203,652 of record LOEQ01006745.1, on the reverse strand, counting down.
TGTAGACAATAAATCAATTAAAGGGTTAATCTCTTAGATATATGACAAATTGGTATAAATCAAGAGAAAATAAACCACATAGTAACCTGATTTTAAAAAGGCCTCAGTGTTTTATCACCAAGAAAGCCAAAGAAAAGACCAACAGGTATGTGCAAAAATATTCATTATCAGTTGTGTCTGGGGAAATGTAAATCAAAACCACAATAAGATTCATCCTCACACCAGTCGGGATGGCTATTATCAGAAAGAGATTGATGACAAAATGTGTTAGTAAAATATTCAAAGAAATTGGAATCTTTGCAAACTATTGATGGACTTGTGAAATGAAATAGCTACTGTGGGAAACAGAATTGAGGTTTCTAAACACATGAAAATAGAATTACCTTATAATTTGCAATTGCACTTTTGGGAATTTATCCAAAAAAATTGAAATCAAGGTCTCAGATTGGGATCACTGTAGGACTTTTACTCACAATATTCAAGATTTGAAAACATCTCCATGTTTTTGTTTGCAACAGAATGCATAAAATGTAACAGTTTACAATGGAAAACTGGGAATATTAACAAACTAGGAGATTCTCTACTATGTGGCAGCATGATTGAAATTGGGGGCTACTATTCTAGGGAGAATAAATTTCCTTCACTTAAATAATAATAATAATCTCTATAAATCTGCTAGGCAGCAATGTCACTGGAGTCAATCAACATGTATTATATACCTAGAAGTTTTGACAGCAATGTTCTCATGATATTTTACATACTGTAATAAAATATTTTTTAATGAAAACAAATGTAAAGCTATAGCTGGAAGGTTAATTCTTTATATGCATCCATAAGTTACATTTATCTTTAAAATCTTTAGTCTGAGCATGCATTTTCCCCAGGAGCTACGGTAAGAAATTATAGACTTTTCTTTGCACATTACACTTCATTTAACTTTCAGCTCTGCCTCTTTAAAGAAATAGTGATGAAGCGCTGCATAGAAAAGAAGAATTGGTGAAGAAAAGGTGCAAATTGGTTGCCTGGGGCATGTGGGCGGGCCCAGCCTTGCTGTCACAATGATGAAATGCTTTGGAACCTCACAGATGTGGAGGCTGCACAGCATGGTGAATGTAGCAAATCTCCCTCACTTTACTGCTCTTAAGTGGTTAATTTTATAGCTACCTGAATTTCATCTAATACTGGGAATGATTTTTAAGTGAAAAAAATTTCAGTCTTACTCTAGAATTTTCCTACATCATAAAAACTTACATTTTTAGAAAAATATTTTCAACAGTTACCTTTGAAAGTGACTTGTGTAGTTTCTGAATATTTTCTTGTATTTAAAGAAGTAAAGCAGACTTTTCTTTCAAATTCCTTTTTGTTATTAATTACAGATTTTAGGACATATAATAAAAGATGTTGTAGCATTGAATTCATCATGTATTCTATTTTTGTACATGTGATTGCATCTTCATGTGTGTGCATACATGTGTGGTGGCCAGTGGACAATGTCAAATGTCATGCTCAAATATTATCCACCTTATATTTTGGATTGGATTTCTTACTGATATTAAATTCACCAACTCAGCAGGACTAGCTGTCCAGTAAGCCCAAGCATTGTCTTGTCTCCTCTTTCCCACCAACTGAGCCATCTCTCAAGCCCTTTATGAGGATTGATTTTTATTGTGTCCATTTTAGGTACTGATTTTTTCATGTATTCCTTAAGAAATTTCCCACAAAAATGAAAATTCAAATGATGTGTGAGATTTATCAATAAATACAGCTTCTCACACTAAGATATTTATTGCATTGAAATTAGACCTTAGAAAACTGCTATCCTTGTTTTGAATAAACTCACTCATCCTACCAATTTCTTTGACTTAGCCTATTTAATTGAGTGATGGTGTTGATTTACATAGGTGATGATTACATACTTATGAATAATATAAACAAACATAAAGTGATAAGAGTAATTGGTTTTCTGTGATTCAGAAAATTCTTAATGACTGATTTATTTGTCAATACTTATGTGAGCTGTAATTTTGCATAAATGTAAAATACAAAGTGAAACATACCCATTATTATGTGTTAGAATTTGTTGGTTTTGTTGTCATCTTCAATTCTTCCGCTTGCAGATTTTTATTTTGCCTGTACACTCACATAGAAATGCCAGTGAAATTAATATGTAAAGTATTACTATCTTAATCCAGGGTCCTTTGTAAATAGCTAGAGAAAAGAACCTTGATGTAATTATTGCATTAGCAAAGTGCTAGCAGGAATGAGGAAGGAAGCAGGGGGAGAGGGAGACTGGGAAGGAAGGAAAGCAATGTGAATGGGGATTACAAATTTGCTGGGATCAGTTCTTAGAACTGGCTGTTATATGATCACTGAAAGACAGACATCTTTGTCCAGCATTTCCTTCTATACATTGAATTTCATTATCAGTGTTGTAAATACATCTCCTCCCAATTCTAGACCTAGCGTCTCTGGTAAGTCAGTGGCCTTCTATAGCCATGAAGGCTGCCTAGGCACAAAACAGAGTACTTTAGGATATAGAATATATACATACATGTGTACATATTACTATATATGTATATATGTATATATTAATTATCCAAAAAACATTAATTTTAATTGCATTGTCAGAACATGGTGAATCCAAGGTCCCCAAAGTCAGCGTTCCAGCAGTCAGGAGGCAGAGACAGGGGTGTCTTTGATTTCAAGTCAGCCTGGTCTACATAGGGAGTTCCAGGAAAGCCAAGGCTACATAGAGAAATCCTATCTCAAAATATAAAAATAGAAACAAAACAAACAAACAAAAACAAACTAAAAACAGCAACAACAACAACAAGCCAGAGTTCACAGCCTTAACCAACAGGATTTCTGTTTATCATATCGGAAACAACACCCTAGGAAAAATATTTCTTCCATCTTTCAACTGTTCATGTATAGAACTTAACTTACATAGTTAGTGTTAATTAGTTTTCACATGCTTCTCTTTCAGTTCCTTTTCTTATTTAAGTTTTGTAGTCATGAAAATATAATTTAATATGTCTTGCTAGAAAGAAATGGAATATTCTATCAAATTGTGGGGCTTGAAAGGAGTAATTAATTTTTCTGAGAACCTACAAATTTCACATGTATTGTGTTAGTAGTATTGAACCTCCAAGGACATACATACATTTTCCCTTATTATTCAAAACTGATGTTGCTAATGGGGATTGTTCTCTCAGTCCTGAAAAGATGGATGTGTGGCTAATGGTGCTTTCCCTCCTGCTTTCCATACCGCATAAATGTGTGTGCTGTCCTTCAGCCATGACTTACAGTGACTGAAGCTATTTACCACAAAGTCCCATACAATCGCTGCCTTCTCAACACCTTCACCGAAATAGAAACACCTCGTCTCAAACTGTATTGTGTAGAGCTAAATTGGTTTGCATTAAAAAGTAAAATTTTCTCTTCTCAAGTGAACTGTCTTTAGCTTCCATTCTAATGCTCGCAAACATTCACCTGGAAATACAAAGCAAAGAATAAAAATAAAATGTGGGGAAGGCGTGCTCACTTTGCTCATTGAATGCATACAAAGAGACCAATGTAGTAAAATTAAAGACTCCTTGTTGTGGAATGCTATTTATTTTGGTCTTTTTTGTTTCCATTATTTATCTGTCAAGTTCATAGTGTTTTTCTTAAGCTATGGAAATGGAATTATTTTGTCAACCTGTTCGGTTGTCAAGTCTGTTCTTTCTAGTCTGAGTCCTCACTAGAAAAAAGCATGCAAATACTTTTAAAAAAATGTATCAAACTTACCAAGTAGTTCTTTCCCCATTATCTGTCTCTCTTAGTTCCATCCAGTCATTTCCATTTCCTTAGTGCCACCTAGACAGATTCTTATTCCTTATTTATACCTTACACACTTTATAAGCAAGTCATTTTACTAATTATAGTTATACTCCTAAATTATTGTGTGTGCCTATGATGTAATGGCTCATTCTCTCTTGTAGATTCAGCTTAAAGAAAGAAGAAATTATTTAAACCTGTGATAAAGCAATACAAAAATAAATCACCAGGACAGAGAAATAGCTGAGCATACTCACAATCAACTGATTGTACCAAATTAGTGAAGAGACCAGAATCTGGAACTAAAACTCCATCAGAAAAAACCTGTAATTGCATAAGGCTGTCATATATCAGTGTTATCTCTCATCTTCTAATACTAGCTTCCTCAAACCATTAATGTTTAAAGATGGAAAACTCCCCAATCCCAAATTCATGGCTTGTAACTTAATGACTACATCAAAAAATTATAAAAATGTGAATTCTGACTCTTCCAGCCATATTTACCAGCTAAATTTTAGTCTTATATCTCAGGCACCCTGCAACTTTTAAAATGTCAATTAACTAGAGATTTTCATTTCAGTTACTGCTTGTTAAAAAAAAAAAACTAATATAAAGCTCCAGGTTGTTCATCAGACCTGGGATATGTATGTGGATGATGATAATGGTTTTATGAATAAAAAAATCTAGAGCTTATTTTGTAATTCAAGGAATTAACTACAATATAGGGAAATTCATATTACATTAAAAAGAAAGGAAGGATTTTAGTCTAAGGCTAAGTAAGAATAACTATTCCAGTCAAACCACCTTATGCAAGGTGTGGGTGGAATACTTCAGTGTCTTTAACCCACTGTAAATCTTCAAGTTCTGTCACACTTCAAAAACTTTATGTACACAGGAAGTTCCTCTCTATACTCCCTGGGAAAATCAGAATCCCAGGAAAGAGAGTCACACACATCAAGCACAACCTCCAGATCCTAGAATCAGTGACCAATTTCTGGGAGCTTGGAAGAAATGTTGCACTCTGGGAAAACTTGATTCCCTAAGTCAATTCCCAGATGGCAGCCATGTTTTTAGTTCTTTTGTACCCAGGTGACTCAGAAAAAGACTTATTTCAAAATTACATGTTTTTAGTCCCAATTTCTACCATTTCTCAGAATGTTGTTAGTTTTGTGTCCCCTGGAATCTTAAGGATACCAGAGATGTGCAGCTGAATAAAAAAAAAATCAAACGGGGTGGGCAAACTTTGAAAAGCCTCATTTTATGGTTTGTTTTGAGAATTATCATTCTAATGGGACCAAACAGGATGTGATGGCACAAAAGTCTACTCACCAAGGTTTCTGCCCTGTAGTCTTCAGGGACATATACCTATTGACACCAGATATCTGAGGTCAACATTTGTTTCGCCTTTGCCAAGAGACACAATGCCAGATGCCCAGACTAAGAACATGTTTAGCCTTGTGAAGGTCCCTTATGTTTACAACACCCAAGATAGGATATCATGAATCCTTTCTCTGAGCCTTATTTCATTATTGTGTATCCCTAAAAAGGCTATATAAGGTGATATTGAAATGTGATTCAGAAGGACACCACAAGGTTCATCCTATATAAGTTAAAATATTGACCTTGATAAAGACAGGGACTGTAGTTATTTCAAGACCATAGCTTCTCTTCAGCTTACAAGGGGGTTACATCCCAGTAAACACACTTTGACTTGAAAATGTGTTTAATGCTCTGAACCAATAGAACATTATAACTCATCCAAGAGGACACTGTAGAATATGAGCTGTTTGCCCTTGTCGTGATGTGGATGACCGGGCATTGTAGGTCATTAAAACTGCTTTTCATAGACTGTCTCTTACCACATATCACCAGAACCACTCAAAATTCAAACTATAATCTCTCTGGACTTTTAATATCATAAACTAAGGGAAAAGGAAGACAAGCTGAGGGTCATCCTGTCTTTGTTAGATTTCCTTGTCTGTGTTCTAATGTCACCAATTATATAAACATTCTATTCTACTCCTGTAAATATTTTCGACTGCTCTTCATACCAGTTATAAATATGATAAAGATGAATTATTAAGAGGCTAAGTTCAGAAAATATGTTTATATATTCTTTATTCTACCAGCCAGCCTTGTGATAACTACCTTTCTAAAAAGACATGTGAGTATCTTTGCCAAGCATGGTGCCTCATATACGTAGCCTGGGAAGACTTCATCATCCTTCTCTTGGAAATAAGTTCACTTTTATGCTGGTGCCCTACATGTCAGTGATTACTAAGCAAATTCTGTCTCTTCAAAATATTGTTTTCATGTGTGAGAAAGCACATCAGGGAGCATTTTGCAAAATATTTTTAACTGCCTTCACCTCTTTCATGCGTATTCAGACTGGATGTGCAAGGTTGAACTCATGAACCTTAAGTAGTATAATTTTATTAAGTCTTGATGACTTCAAAATGACCTCAAACTTATTCCAGCAGTATTCAAAAAAGGCTGGGGTGATACTGCATTTTCAGTAGGGAGGTTGATTTCAGGTGAGGATTTGAAACCTTCAAGAGATTAAAAAAAAAAACACGGTATAAATCCTGCATAGATTGTGTCAAAATACTAGAACCTCGGCCTCCTATCTATTGCAGGCGGGAATCTTTCCACATGGTTCAAGAATTGTTTCCTCTCACTGCACCGAGATCTGATTTGGGGTATTCCGTAAAGCACCTGACCTGGCAACAAGTGCTACAGTTCTGGAATTGTTCAGCGCTCCAGAATTGCAATGTATCCTTGTGTGTGAGGCGCAGTGATCTCAGGTCTGAGATGAATGGCTGCCAGTTTCTTGTCATTTTCACAGATAGAGGCTCCTTTCTTGATTCAGCAATAATCTCTGATCGATGGTCCCTAGTCTGTCAAACTCTTTACCACACTACTAGAAATCTACAAGGAAGGATCAGAAAATGGAGAAAGTGGAAAACACATTTCTGGAGAAAATATCCACAGATATCTAAAATAGCTGTTTGAGGAGTACTGGTACAAAACATACAATAACAAAGATCATATACAGAGAAGTCCCCTCAGAAAGAAGTTAACATAAGCCATCCTCCCAACAGTATCACGGCAGAAGTCCCAAATTTCAAATAAAATATTCTGTTATACTTGTTTTTAGCCTATAAAAACTGTGATATCTGTTCTCAAATATTATATTGAAAAATTTGCAGAAAAATCAGCCATTTCCACAGTTAAAGATATTCATTCATTTCAAAATCATAAATTAATTTCGTTTATTCTATCTGCCAACTCAGATAGATCATTATGTATCTATATAAACATTTTATAGATTAACACAGTTTTATGAATCTCTGTCTATTCTGTAATTGAAGGAATATAACCTTTAATTTTTCTGAATGCATTAGTAATTTAATGGACTTCCTATTGTGCCTAATCCCTTTGTTTTATAATGTGGAGTACACTTAAAATGCCTCTCTGCCCTTTCATTGGTAAAGAGCTTAGGGAATGTGATTTCTTCATTTATTCCTTTTTTCAGCCCATTAAGAAAGAGTGTATCCTATGTGAGATTACTGTATAGTTATGGAATAAAAGAGTAATTACTTCTGAATCTCTGTAAGAGTTGCTTATGCCCTTTAGGTCATGGTTCACAAACTTTAATAATCAGCAGAGTAACTGTGGATTATTTTCATACAGATAAGTCATCTGAAGTCCATCCTGAGAGACTCTGTGTTAGTAGACTCAAGTTTCTGAACTAAAAGCGGTGCTTAAGACACATGGTCATATCATAGGAGGAAAAACAGCACTCAGGTCATATTCAAGAAATTGAAGAATTATTTATCCCTACTTCTGCCTAAATAAATAAATGTATCCATGAAAGAATTCTCTAAGCCAAAAGGTCTTTTTCACTCCATTGCAAACCACACACGAAGAGCAAAGTCCTATTTTTCCTAATGAGAAACAGTGATGCTGCAACCTATCACAGCCCGACTTTGAGATACTGAAGGATGCTGGATAGACCTTGAATCTTAGTCTCTTACTTGGTCCAACTGTTTGCAGCATCAAATGCTAAACTACACACTAATGATCCTCCAACATGCTTCTTTCTTAGAAGGCCTTCATTGGAATCATCATTATAACTCAAATGTCAAAAGAGTCCCTCCTGACTACCATAAGTAAATATCCCTTCAATTGGAGTATAAACTGAATTCTAATAAATAGCCAAACCTCTTATCCCTCTAACCACCCACAAGAGCTCCAAGATGGTTTGTCTGTTCTTTTGTGTCAAGCACCAGCTTAAACTTCCTGCCTACCATGGAAAGTGTCTTCAATAGTGAGATATCTTTTTCAAAGCTTTCTTATCCCAAAGTTTTATTTCTAATATTGCACCTTGTGGTGATTCTCTCCGTTGAAGTTTGCTACCTTATCACTACTTATACCTTATTATATATGTAACAGGAATATAACCTTGAATTTTCTAATAATGACCAATAACCTACACACACTGTGTTTTTGAAAAGAATGAACAGAAATATTTTGTTTCATATTTGCTTTGGTTTCTTTCATCTTCTATAGTGTAGCTATTGAGTGCATGATGCACAATAAAGAATAATGATTCATGTTCTGCCGCAAGACTTTGCTCACCCTAGCCCCTGATTTTATAAAGGAGCAGACTGCCAGATTAATGCATGAGAACTGTCAAGTAACTTCCTGAAATAATTGTAATAAAACCTTTCCTCTGTACCTAATACTTTAGGGCAGGAAGCTTTACAAAATGCATATTTATAGCTTCCTTTCAATTTCCAAATTATTCCAAAACAGAATTGAAAATACATTTTCTAAAACTTAAGTAATATTTAGTCTGACAGTGGTGTGAGCAAAATCACTGATCTTGTCACCACTGAGCAACAAAGAAAGCTGGTTTGATCGATCAGAAAAGTAATCAGTGTTTACTGTAGCCCACTATGTGAAGAGCCAATGCATAAAACATTATCATACAAGAAGTAAAGCCATATTCAGGGAGTGGAAGATAAACAGAGGACACAAAACTGCAGCTACTTTGCCCTAAGATAACAATTCAAAGATATATAGTGAAAATAAGAGCCCAGTGGATTCTGGTATAATTGCAATAATAGTAATAATTTAATAATAGAATTTATTAAACATCTCTCCTTTGGAAACAGTGTTTTTAAAATAAAATAAATACACACAAAACAAATGAGAATTTACAGATGAAAATAAAATCAATAAAATAAAAACAGAGACATTTGCATTGTGGTTTAATAAGTATAGATAATTCCAACCTTGTAAATAAATAAACAATAAACAAATAAATAAAAAGAAACCATTGTTTGAAAAATCAGAAATAGTCAAATCCTGAAGCTACATGCTCCAAAATGCATAAACTAAGAAGGGAAAAAAAAACAAGGAAATCACTTGCATGCCCATACACTATGTATACATGAAATATATCCCTAAAGGTACTGGAATAATTAAAGATTATATACATATATATTTTTATTTTCAGAGAATATTTTAAAAACATGAAAGTAAAGGAAGACAAAAATAATTTATTTCCTATCATATCTATAATTTTATTTGTACTTTCAAACACACTGTATATATATGTGAATAATTACTTATTAACTTATTTATTATTTATTATAACAATATGTTATCACAACTTATACTATTCTTTCCCCTCCAAGAAGTTTTTAGGCAAAGGTCAATTTCCCTGATGAACATAGATATAGAAAATATCAATAAAATGTGCAAACCAAATCAAGAGCACTTTAAAAATAATCCTTCTCTAACTTCAGAAGGTGTCTAAATCCATGACTTAAAACTCTACTACAGATCTACAGTACTGAAAATAGGCTGGTATTAACATTAAAAACAGGAGGACCAAGGGAACCGATTTGAAGACCCAAATATTAATCCACACACCTACGAATACCTGATTTTTTTTACAAAGAAGCAAAACATATAAAATGGAAGAGAGAAAACATATTTAACAAATGGCACTGGCATAACTGGATATCAACATGTAGAAGAATGAAAATAGACCCATATCTATCACCATGCATAAAACTCAAGTCCAAATGGATCAAAGACCTCAACATAAAACCAACCACACGAAACCAACCTCATAGAAGAGAAATTAGGAAGTATACTTGAACGCATTGGCACAGGAGAACAGTTTCTAAATAAAACCCCAGTAGCACAGGCACTGAGAGAAACAATTAATAAATGAGACCTCCTGAAACTGAAAAGCTTCGGTAAAGCAAAGGACATGGTCAATAAGACAAAACAGCAGCTTACAGAATGGGAGAAGATCTTCACTAAACCCACATCAGATAGGGGACTGATCTCCAAAATATACAAAGAACTCAAGAAATTGGTCAGCAAAAGAACACATAATCTAAAATGGCTGAAAGACACTTAAGGAAGTGCTCATCATCCTTAGCCATCAAAGAAATGTGAATCAAAACAACTCTGAGATTCCATCTTACATCTGTAAGAATGGCCAAGATCAAAATCACTGATGACAACTTATGCTGGAGAG
>LOEQ01006745.1:173131-193164 GCA_001685075.1 Bramus lutescens | reverse complement strand
TCAAGACCCAGCAATACCACTTTTGGGTATATACCCAAAGGATGCTCAATCGTAGCACAAGGACCTGTGTGCAACTATGTTCATAGCAGCATTGTTTGTCATAGCCAGAACCTAGAAACAATGTAAATATACCTAGACTGAAGAATGGATAAGGAAAATGCGGCACATTTACACAATGAAGTACTACACAGCAGAAAAAAAATAGTGACATCTTGAATTTTGCAGGCAAATAGATGGATCTAAAAAAAAATCTTATTGAGGGAGGCAACCCAGACCTAGAAAGACAGTTATCATATGTACTCACTCATAAGTGACTTTTAGATATAAAACAAAGAAAATCAGCCCGCAAATCACAATCCCAGAGAACCTTGACAACAATGAGAACCCTAAGAAGGACATACATAGATCTAATCTGCATGGGAAGTAGAAAATGACAAGATCTCCTGAGTAAATTGGGAGAATGGGGTCATTGGATAGAGTTGAAGAGAAGGGGAGAAAAAGGGAGGAGAGTAGAGAAAAATGTAGAGCTCAACAAAATCAAATCAAAAAATTTAAAAAAGAAGAAAAAGATTCTTCTCTGTGATGAAGTTGTCCTTAATGTCGAGATGCAAGGAAAGATCAACATATGCCTACAACCTTGGTTCCAGCCTAAGTCAGCTTGCTTTTTCCCAAGTACTGTTTATTTTTCAGAGAATCCAGAGTAACCTTTGACCTCTAAATATTTCCCCTAAAGCATACTTTCTATGTATATCCTCCTGAAACAAATATTTTCAAACAGAGTAACCAAAAAATCAAAGTAGCCACTATGCACTCAGTGTGGAGGAATGATGTTGCATAAGGTACAAATCTAGGAAGCAAGGACTTTGTCTACTTCCAATTTTACCACCTGCCATGAAGCCATTTAAAGACTACCATTCAACTCTGGTGCAGCACAAAGTGCGCACGTATGCTTATCTGTGGATAATCTGTTCTTCCTTCTTGGTCAAAAACTGTAGAGCAAATTTGAGCTTAAAGTGGCACCTTAAAATAATTATTTCTCAAAAATGATTTTCTGACTATTCAGAGAAAGGACTCTCTGAACCTCTTTTGACTCATATGAAAGACCCAAAATGCAGGAAACACATTTATTTTGCTTAGGAGAATAAATAACAGAGAACAAAGAAGTCAGAAGGAAATCATTTCTTAGTATCTAAATATTCTTGTCATAAAGTATGGATGAGTCACAGTCATCACTATAAAATTTTTATTTGTGGTAAATGTTAGACTCTGTGCAACATTAGTTCAAATTTAAAAAAAAAACATTTACTCACTGAATCTCATCCACAAGACATTCTTTTATGATGGTGTGTGAAATAAAAGAAGCTTACATTCTCATTGGGGAACATTTAACAAGCACTGTACCGGTCTAGCCTCTTGTTGCTATATAACTAGGGGCTGCCCAAAGGGATTTGTGGTGAGTAGAAAATGTTATGGCAAAAAAATTCTCTGCAGTAATGTCATTGAACAAAACATTAGAGGAGCAGATTAGACTAAGGATGCACAGAGTAGCTATTTGTAAAGCAGAAGCACGAAGGAATGAAAGAAGGACAGGAAAGATGGGAGTAGCCAATTAGTAGATTTCTTCATTTTCTCCAGAAGTTTGGTCAGTCCAAGTATAAGTAACTCTTCCTCAAATCACTTTGAACTCAATTTAAAGATAATTTCAATAGTAGCATAAGAGCTGGTAAAATTAACTCCACTGGTGGCAATGTTTTCAATAGCAAAATATGGGATATTTTATAAAACCTTTCTTTGAAAAGCAGACGTGAGATTCAGAATATTGAACAAGAGAGGTTTTGTGTGGGTTTGTAGGCCGCTGATAAAAAGGAATTTCTGTCTCTCTCAAAAGGACTTAAACCCGATAAGAACACAAAATAAGAAAGGTCCTTTAATCTAATTACCAACACATTTCTCGTGGTTTTTAAATAAAATGAGTATTTTTTATATTCTAGTAGAGAAAAGGGTAAGGGTTTCCTTAAGCTATTTTATGAGAAACTCATCTCAAAGGAAACTGTTACTTTGTATGCATTTTAGATCATTGCAAATGATTAAGAAGTTCTTGTAATAATATCATTAGTTACATCTCAATGCAAATAATAGAGAGCATATTGGTTTATTTTCTTATTAAAGAAGGAAAAAGCCTCAATAGAATAAAGAAGCCCAACATTTAGTATAACTTCCATAAACACAAAACATATTACAATTTTGGTTTTGTCAAAGATTTTAAGAAGCAACTTGCTATGCAACACATAGCTGTATAAATCTGCAGTTTGGAGGCAATCGTAACTCTGAGGTTAGCAGGAATCTCCACAATGCAGCTCCTGTCACCCACTACAGGGGAAGGGTTTGAGGCTTGGCTTCCTGTGGCTGACCATCTGTATAGAGATTGTTCTTGTTTCTTTTAACCCACAGGTTATCATGTTGTATTATTGGCTCAAAACAATCTGCTATAGAATTTGAGGTAAGGAAAAATAGTCTGTAATAAAGTTGTAAAATGTAAACCATTTATATCATTATGAAAAAGTCCATTTGGACCATTTTGAGGCATGTTACAAAGAATAAAGGAGTCTTTATATTCACTATGTAGACTATTAGAGGTTACTGGATGTCTTCTACCACAGACATCAGTCCTGAAATCATTTGTACTCTTGATGAGAGACTTTTAGTTCTATCATCCACCCTTGGCCTTGATCAGAAACCCATACCTTCCTCATCACATAGTCCCATGAATAGTTTAATTTTCAGTGAAAGACGCCATGTCTTGCTCTTGAGTCTATGTGCCACTCAGAAGAGCATCAACATGTTCACCTAACTGGTACATTGTTACCAGAAGGAATGGATTAAATAAATTCGAGAAATGGTGAGTATATAAACTATTGAAGAATCATTTGAAGAAATAATAGCAAGAGAGGAAAGGACAAATGGAAGGAAATAAAAACACAGGGAAAAGGAGAGACAGAAACAGAGAAAAGCAGATTCAAAGAGAAAAATATTAGTGTTAATGATGATTCTAAATCAAATGACATATAAAATTAGAACTGAATGACTAGGGAACAGTTATAGGTAGGTGAATTAAAGGTTCATGTTTAGCTTCAATTAGTACAAAGAATATATAAAATCTTTTGTAGTTTCAAGAAGTTTTATTCTTAGCTCCATCAATTTCAGGAATAAGCATGGTTCTCATATTTACATTTACAGATATGAAATGAATTGTTAAATTTTTATTTAAGTTTGTTGCTGATTAATTCAGAAGATTTGATTTAAAACATCTTAAGGGTCTTGATACTGTGTTATTTTAATTCCTATTATTACTTTATTCTCTTTCCCGCCAGAGATTTCTCACATTGATAAATTGATTGTGTTTGTGGGATTTCTTTTTCAGTATTTGAAAGTGAATGGCACTATTCGTATTTTTCTTTGTATTTATTTTTCTCTCATACATTGCATACTGACTACTGCTTCTCCTCCCTGTTCTACTTCCAGTCACCCAACCAGACCCAACTCCTCTTCCTTCTCTGTTTCTCTTTTGAAAAGAGCAAGCCTCCTAGGGATATCAACTAACCACAGCTTAATAAGATGCGATAATACTGGGCACGGACCTTCACATCAAGTCCCAACATCAGACAAAGAGTCGGAAAACCCCCACTCCTGATGTTCAGAGTCCCACAAAACCCCAACCTAAGCAACCACAACAAGTATGCAGAGCTGCTAACATATACCTGTTCTGGGATATTTGTCTGTACACTGTAAATATGTGTAGAATATATGTTGCTTTCATTAGTTGATAAATAAAGCTGTTTTGGCTTATGGCACCTCAGGATAAAGCCAGGCAGGAAATTCAAGTGCAGGAGAAGAAAGGCAGAGTATTCTGGGAGATCCCAACCAGCCTCAGAGGAAGCAAGACATGTAGAAAATGAGGTAATGCCACAGTTATGTGGCAATACATATATCAATAGAAATGGATTAGTTTAAATGAATGAGCTAACTAGTAATAAGCCTGAGCCATCAGCCAAACATTTATAGTCAATATTAAGCCTCTGAGTGATTTTTTTTTCAAAAGTGACTATGAGACAAGACAGAATGAGACACCTCCGATTACAAATGATACTCAGTGTGGGGCACCAGGTGAACTCATGATCCTAGCCTTAATGATAAAATCTCAGAATCAGATATTGGGGTAAAAGCTGAAAGATCAGAGAAGTGAAGGACCAGCCACAGTCACTTCTTACCTCTCCAACTTCTCAGACTGAAAATGGCCAAGCCTCTGTCTGTCCTTTGTTATTATTGCCTGTCTGTCTGTATAGACCTTTATGGTTAACTAGTGGCTAGCTCTGATCTCTAGGTAAGTTTTATTTGTCAGATAACAAACAAAATATCACAGCAATAACGGGTTCCATGCGTTTTCCAAGGTATGTAGGCTTAAGTACAGGCAGTTCTAAAAAGAAACAGTTTTTTAAAAATAAAAAGTCTTTTAAGAGACAGTAAAAGTAATATTATTTAAAGTCACATAAAGATGGAAGGTAGTCAGAGAGTCTGGACCTTGTATGTTATTCTGTTGATTTTCAGTTTTTTTTTTATTCTGATGGGCAAGAGATGGCTGTTGGGAGATATGGGATTGAAAGAGAGGCTGATAAAATACAACAAGTTAAATATTTTTAAAATATCTTAACTTTAAAACAGAAGTCAAAATGTATTTATAAAATGGCACTTAAAATACATATTGCTTTGGAGAAGCAGTTTTGATTTTGCTTTCCCAGGAAACAAGAGGCTATGGATTTGTTCCACGTTAAGATAGAACAGCTTTGATTGGGAGGGGATGTGTGCTCCTGAACCTTGACAGGTGATATCAACAAAGGTTAGTGCTGCTCTTCCCAGGGCTTGGCCATTATCTCAAAGTTTTTGAAGGGTCCTAAAGATACTTAGTGTGCAGACAGAAGAAAGGAGTTTAGAGAAAATTACATTCACTTTTTCAAGAGTTGCAGGTTATGGATGATCTTTGCTTATTTGTTGGGTTGTGGGTGTTTGTTTTATTTAGGGGAATATAGGAATATAGCATAAAAAGACAATTATTAATCTCAGATATTTTGCATTGACATGGATCTTGGTATAATGATTCAAATTTAAAGTTAGTTTTCTTACACTGTATATATGTTTCTATTCTTGTTTAAAGGATTTTTATATATTGATACAAGTTCAATGTCATTGTCCTTATACTGCACATCTATTTCTATTTTTGCTTAAGGTATTACCTATAGAGCTCATACCTATACATCTTGCTTAATTATTCAATACCAAGTTTTAATCCTTAAAAGCTATTCAGGATAATAAAGAAATATAGGCTAATAACCATCTGTATCTATCAAATTTATAATCATTTTAGTTAGGTTTTCAAGGTAAACAGAGGTATTTTTCAGATAGATGTGTAATCTTCAAAACTTAAATGACCTATAGAATCTGGCATTTAAAACATTTTAATAAGTTAGATTTTCTCAAAATGAGACATGTCTGCTCTTGGCAGCACCATTTACTTCAAAGAGGATGATGAGCATCAGATAAACTTGTTATGAAGTTTGCTTTCAAAATGGCAAGGATAGCCATTTGGGCAAGCAATTGTCCTTCCCTGAACTGCTTGACAGTGTGGTGTATAAACTGGACATGCAGGATCCCTGGAAAGTGACCACTGAGCTTTGTTACAAGGCAAGATGGTCCTTCAGGGTTCCTGCTTTACAGAATAAACTGCCAAGTATTCTTCAGGACACAGAGGAAAGTGACCAAAGAAATTTGCCAAAATAGATGGGACAGTCCTTCAATTTCCTTCATTCACTAAATATTCTGCCAGGTACCCTAGGCCTGTAGGCTGAAGGTGGAGTTCCTAATTACAGAAGAACTTTGGGTGACTATCTAGGCATCCTGCTTTTTCTGTCATTTGTAGAGTTTTGGAAGTTGCTTGCTTCCACTTTCTGTATAATCAGGTAATACTATAGCCTTTTGGGATTTTTATGGAGTTGAAGATTACTTATAATTATAGTTTTCCTTAGTTTTAAAAAAAGGTAAATTAGATATGAAACTTTAGACTCACAAGGATAGGATAGGTGATAGAGTATTTTCTTTAATTTTGCAAAATATAAATAGACTAAATATTGTAAGTGTAATTATTGCTTGATAACTGGTTTTTAATATGCAATTTTACTATATTAAACTTAAAAACTTCCACTTTGATTAGACAGAAAATGGGAAATGCTGTTGGATGTCTTTCTGTATACTGTAAGTATGTGTCGTTCTCTTTGGTTTATAAATAAAGCTGCTTTGACCTATAACAAGGCAGGACAGAGCCATGTGAAAAACCTAAACACAGATAAAAGAGTAGAAGGGCAGATTCTGGTAGACTCCATTCAGCCACTGAGGAAGTAAGACATTTAGAAAATGAGTTAATGACACACCTAAATGGGTTAATTTAAATGGAATAGCTACCTAGTAATAAGCATGAGACTTCAGCCAAAAATTTATAATTAACATTAAGCCTCTGAATGGATGTAATAAAAGCTACTTCAGGAACAGGCATGTAATGTAGCTGGACCTTAGCATCCTTGCTGGGGAGGGAGTGAGATGGTACAATGTCAGCAACATAGACACTGTGAGTCTAGAGAAAGGGGTAGGGCAGACTCATTTATTTAACAACTGGGAAAACTTGTATACCATTCCAGCACTTAGGCTCTCTAATCCATTGACATCACATGGTCTCCCCTCATTTGCTTGTCACAATCAAGGCTTCTGACAGCATCAGGTAGACTCCATATTGGCTACTCTTGCCCTGGTATGCCTTAACTTCCTACATAAGTGGAACGAGAAACCTCTGAATGTATAGACCCGTCCAGGCTCTGTGATTGCTGCTTCAGTCTCTGTGAGCCCCTCTTTGTTTTGTGAGCCATGTTCTCTCATTGTCCTTCAACTCTCTAGCTCCTACAGTCTTTTCTCTCCCTCTTTTGTGGGGTTCCCCAATGTGACCTAATGTTTGGCTGTGGGTTTCTGCATCTGCTTCCATCAACTGCTGGAGGAATTCTTTCTGACAACAATTGTGCTATGTATTGATCTATGAGTATAGCAGAATACCATTAGGAATTGTTTCATGAATTTTTTGTCATTCTTGTTTTGTTCTACCCTAGGTCTGAGAATAATCCAGCTTCTGTACTCAAATACCTCAACATGAAAGCAGAGATACTGAATCTGGTAGAAGAGAAAGTGGGGAATAGCCTTGAGCACCTTGGCACAGGCGACAACTACCTGAACAGAACACCAATCACACAGGCACTAAGATCAAACGTAAATAAATGGGACATCATGAAACTGGAAAGCTTCTGTAAGGCAAAGGCCATTGTCAATAGGGCAAAATGGTAGCTTACAGAGTGGAATGAGGTTTTTATCAACTCCATGTCTGATCAAGGCCTAATATCTGAAATATATAAAGTACTCACGAAACTAGGCATCAACAAACCAAACAATAAAAATTTTAAAAATGTGGTATCAGTTTAAATAGAGGCTTCTCAATAAAGGAATCTCAAATAGAAGAGGAACACTTGAATAAATATTCAACATCTGTAGCCATCAGGGAAATACAACCCAAAAGTTCTTTGAGTTTCTATCCGCTACCCATCAGAAAGACTAAGACCAGTATTACAAGGGACAGCTCATGTTAGTAAGAATATGTATAGATGACACAAAGGGAGAACACTTCTCCGTTGCTGGTGGGAGTGCAAACTTGTTGAGCCCTTGTGGAAATCAGTATGGCAGTTTCTCAGAAAATTGGGAATCATTTTACCTCAAGACTCCGCTGCACCACTTTTGGCCATATACCAAAAATGATCCATCCTACTGCAAAGAACTATGTTCATTGCGGCTTTATTTATAATAGCCAGAGACTGGAACCTTCCTAGATAGTCCTCAACTCAAAAATGGATAAAGAAATTGTGGTACATTTATACTGTGGAGTATTATTCAGATGTTAGAAAAATTATATCGTTTGAGGCAAAAGGATAGAACTAAAAAAATTACCCCTAGTGAGGAAACCCAGACTCCAGAAAACAAAAATGATATAAACTCACTGAAAAGTAAATACCAGCAGTGAAGTAAAAGATAATCAGAGTAAAGTCCACAGACTCAGTGAATTTTTATAAACTTATTTTACCACTCTTTTAAAATTCTCATTTTAAAAATTTTGTAAATTAATTAGATCTTTCCTCATTTTTAAAATTGTTTTCAATCTATGTGCTACGAGAGAGAGAGAGAGAGAGAAAGAGAGAGAGAGGGGTTGAAGCAGTCTCAACTGACAATTTAGACCTTACTTCATTTTATTTTATTTTTTAAATGAGACAATTCTTTTTCTTAATATATTTATTTATTTATTTATTTATTATATATACAATATTCTGTCTGTGTGAATGCTTGCAGGCCAGAAGAGGGCACAAGACCCCATTACAGATGGCTGTGAGCTACCATGTGGTTGCTGGGAATTAAACTCAGGACCTTTGGAAGAGCAGGCAATGCTCTTAAACTCTGAGCCATCTCTCCAGCCCCCTTACTTCATTTTAAATAAATATTTCACGATACATATTAGAGCCTTTCCAAATCATAGAAAATTGAAACATTGTCTACACTGGCTCTCCATGCATGTCCTGGATTTTATGTATCCAGTTCACTGCAGGACAGAAGCTCTGCACAGGACACAGCTAAGAATAGTTAACCCATGTTTTAGCAGCCTCTAGTCTATAAGGAGGATTCCTGCTTCTTCTTCTCTGTTTGAGTGCTGCAGTCACGATAAGAAATTCTTGGTACACACATGCCTTCATGTGGGCCAGTGAATCCTCATTCATTTTAGGAAGTTTTATTATAATAAAGCAGTGAGCTATTTTAATTTCAGGTTTCTAGAGAGTTGGCCAATTTTGATGTATATTTTACTTCTTCCTGGTATATGAAAATATTTTGAGATATTTTTTATTGAATTTATACTGGTCTCGTTATCCTGTTATTACTGAAGACAATGGATTAGGTAATATACAATGAAAAACGGGATATTAGCTCATCATCATGGATGTTAGAACGTTTAAGAGGGCAACATTATTGTTGCAGCATCTGACATCTTCTTCCTGGATCTCTGTATGTTGGAGGGCCGTGAGTAGAAAGAAGTAAGCTAAACAAATAAATTTATTAATTTAAAGAATATAAATAAATAAATAGAACTCACACATAACAAAGTCACCTCTTTACTTACCCAATAATTTATTTATCCACAATGTATCCACCAGTTGATGAGACAAAAGGCTTTATCATGATAAGGAGTAATCATCTTCTCAAAGTCTCACTTTTTGGAACTGAACAGATCTGAGATTAAACTCTTTTAGCCATTGATGTCAGGGGGTTTTGACTAAGTTGATCTGGCTGGCCTCACTAGGTCTGCTTCCTCTCTTTTTTCTGCAAAGTCATCACTATCCAAGTTTTATTAGTACTCATGTGAGTTTGGGGATTAAACTTCTCAAATAAAATTTAGCAGAAATGCTACATGAAGTAATGTATTATTTTTCAAAAATTGCTGGACAGTGTATATTACAAAACTATAAATTTGCAGGTATAGAAATGCCCAAACATTTATAGAAAAAATATTGTGATTAGTACTTATTTCTAGGTGTGGTGCCCATACAGATTCCTATATTTCCTTGTGAGCAATCTCTCTGTACTTTGAGAGACCTGCTGCGGAATGTAATCAACAGCCTATAGTGGCACGTGACTCTTAACTCCCACAGCCCAGTCTAAAAGGTAGTATACACTATAAGGATTTAAACCTTCCTTGAGTCCCACAGTCACCACATCACAGAGTAATGGTACCTACTTCTTCATATGTTCTGGGCTCTCACAGGTAAATAAAGGTCTTGTATTCTGCTTTCCTTATTTTCTTTCTTACATTAAAACTTCTTTCGGTCTTTATTTGTTTATATTTTTATTGTCTTTTAGTTATCATGGTAAAAAACATTGGGCAAGCTATCAGTGACATAACCTAGGTGATATAGAGTACTTAAATGTTATAACTATTATGAAATTTCAAACCATAATTATATTTTATATTAAATACATGAAACATATATATTTGGTGTTTGTCTCCATTTTCTGTAATCTCCCAAAATTCAAACAACTTCTGTAGTGATAAAAGTTAGAGGATTTTACATGAAACTCATATGAATAAGAAATAAAGCCCTCAAATAGGTAAATGACACTGTTGGTCTCTGAAATTACCAAGTTAGTGAGATGAGGTTGTGCTTCAGCCTCATGTCACAAGACTACAAGGAGTGGTAGAAATAAAAGTTAATGACAAGTTTGGATTCATCATGTTTACACAATGAAGCGTTTATATCAGAATCCAAAATGCCTGTTTTCAAGGAGACTCCAGATAGTTATCTAAATAGTGGTCCATGTAGACAATGAAAACTCTGCACCTCTCTTCACTTTTGGTTGTCTCTAGTTAGAAACTGTATCTTTAGCTTTGATATATATATTATCCATAAACAGAATAAGTGTTATTTCTATCACATGTTATTAGAATTAAACTTAAAGAGATTATAAGAACCCATGAAGTGTTGATGATAACTTACTACTTGAGAATGACACCTCATTATGAGGTAACACTGTCAAATGGGGCTCTGAAGCTAACAGATATGATGCTATGTTTAGGTAGTGTTAGAATTGAGTGGAATTCAGTTGAACTATAGCAAACTTAGTTGGTATAGACAGGAGAACTTCTTGATTTCTCATAGGGATAAATCACTATAAATTTAAGAACAAATCTTCTTCTTGAACCAATTCTGAGGATTATGAGAAGTAGAGGAAATGAAAAATGTGGACATTGTTATTAATATTTTATGATTGTTTCCCTGTCTCCAACATAAGGATACAATTAAATAAAATACTTAGTTCCAATATGCAAGATTATATGTTATAACTATAGAATAAAGGAAAATCATAGTGACAAGAAAAATCTGAATGTATTGACATATATGCAGTTTCTGCACTTAGAGTGGGAAACACATGGGTTGCAAGTTGGGGGCCATACTGGGCTACTTATGTTATGGCTTGGATAGCTGCCTAGAAAGTTGAGGTCAAGCTTATTAAACTAACTAGCAACATACGATTTCAAATAAGGAAATTCTAATCTATGTTCAAGAAATAATTTTGGTAGGAATTTCATGTCAGAGGTGAAAAATGTTGAGCATTATTGAATAAAATGTAAAATAATAAAGAACAAACTCTATAATTCAAGATCTGGCTTTAACAAAATTGTTAATTTGTAGTAGATTGCATGTTAGAACATGAGAAATAGAAGAAAAGGAAAAGTACAGAAATTTATTTATTGATGTTTTAGGAAAGAGGAAGAATTTAAATGGAAGGACATGGGAAGACATTTTTAACTTAAAAACATAAAATAATTATGATCTTTATTAGTGAGATATGAATGAATCACTGCACACAGGGCAAAAATTATGTTAGACTAAGAAAAATATTTTTGACAGTTGTTTCTAGAGTAGAAAATAAGAGGTCACAAGACCTTGAAATAACATATGCAATAAACAAATTTCACAACCTCAAATTTTTAAGTCACATCCAAAACCAAAACCAAACAAACACAAACAACAAATTGTGATTATATTACTTAACTGTTTGAACAGCCTAACAAGCATCATGAAAGCAGAGACAGGCGCAGCATCATGAAACTATATCAGTTCTTGGATCTTTAAGATGAGTTATAGTAAATGTTGTTGAATCAGGTCTTCCCCAAGGCTTTCCAAAGTCTTTGTCTCACTATGGTAAATCCTTCTTAGGTGATATGTAAAAGCACACAGACAATCAAAGGTTTTGGGAAAATTTGAAGAATGCCTGTATTTTGTTCAAAATGAAAATTGTATCACAGCTTAATACAATTTACCTATTCCAGGAGCTGCAGCTGAAGGCCATCTCGAAAAATATTAGATAGTCAGATAAGAGGAAGTTGTAAGAGGAGGAATCAATTAAGAAAACATTTAGACTACTAAATATGTCCCACAAAATATAGATGAGACCTGATATTTTTTCATCCATTTATTAGACTTTCTCTCATAACAGGCATAATCTTTTAAAGGACACGTGGTGCACCAGTTCTCTTTCAGAGACCTCTCATTTCCAGACTATGCAACTGAAATCCACATTGATCTAAGCAGCTAAAGATTGAAATCACTGTTCAGTAGCATTTCTCCCAACTCAGATCTGGCAAGGAAACGCGGAACAACTTTAGAACTGCTAATAAATCTAAAGTGGTCTGTGCTCCATGGCTTACCTGACAGTGTATTGGTTTATCATGCTTCAAGCCACCCAGCGACTCAGTGGCTTCAACACCACATGTGCACATTCTGTTGGCTCTGTCGTGGGAGGACAGCTTAGCAGACGCAGGTAGAAGTACTGGCTGTTGTCCTTTAGATTCTGTGTGGCTCAAGGTCTTAGCAGAGCCCAGCTCAGTTCTCTGTGTGCTACTTCTGTGGTCTCAGGTGCAAGAGTGATTACATTTAGGGAAATGTTGCTGCTCTTTCCAGGAAAGATCACTAACCCAATAATTAAACCACATTCCACAAAGCACGTTCAAAATGAGCCCCTGATTCACTCTCCTAATCGTCATGTTGGCTAAAGCAGATATGTGACTGAGTCCAACATCAGCGGAGCAGGATACCCCACAGAGAGAAGATTAGACAGAATATTACCACACACGCGTGTACTACCATCAAAACTTATAAATTCTGAGGCCAAGAAATGCCCCAAATTGTAGCAGTCTGCAAACCTTCATATGAAGTTCAGGTGTGACTCAAATATAGCATTGAAAAAGTATCCATTTTAAGGAAACCTTGTAGAATTCATAGGAAAAAAAGATAATATTCCTAGTAAAATATATTCAGAAAACAATGACAATTTTTTATATTCAATCAAGATTATCCATACAGGAAATCCTTAATGTTTCTATCAGTTGTTTGTTTTATGTATGTTGGCATCTAATACTTGTGAAATTAATGTCTTGTTAATAGAGGATAAGTGAAAAAGATCTTTCAAAGCTCTTTGTGCATTTAGCCTGTGGGACTTTATTGTCACATGAGGTCACTGCATTAAATATTGTGGATTGAATTTTGAAGGCTCCTGAGATTTTTTATGATGACTAATAGCATCATCATTATTCGTCCTAAACTGAAAGTAATGAACTCTTCCACGTAAGGCTCTGATCACCTCATGGGTCAAAGAGAGTAGTCCCTTTGTATAGCTAAACTACAGCCTATTCATCTGGGAGCAACCACAAACTTGAGAAAAAGATTTTAAAAATTAGAGACATCCAGAAAATATTAATGCTTCAAATTTTCAGTGTGCTAAAGGAAAAACCTAATAATATGTCACTATCAAAAACGTTTGCTCTATTTTTAGCACAATTAGCTTTGAGCACTCTAAAGTTTGGTGAGCCTGAAATTGCAGTTATATCTCAATTGTGTACTAACAGATAATCCATTTTTAATTTAGAAATCCAAGCACAGCCTCAAACTGTTTTAAAGACAAGGAAAGCATTTTTCACTGTCTTAAACGTTCATGCTAGTGTTCATATATGTGAGGTCCTCTAGGGTAGAAGAGCCAAAAAGGGAAGAAAAGACTGGAGCAATGGCAGCTTCATCTTTCCCTTTTTTCTATGTACTCCAGTAAACACTTTAAGAACCAAGATAAAATGCAAAGGGTGTATGCATCACTTTTGTCTTCAGATTAAGAGGACGGTGTCATTTCTCCACCTGCAACGTAGGATAGAAAGAGATGAGCTAAAGCACAACAGGACTGGCCTTCATCTTCCTCATTATTGTTTTATCAGAGTGCTATTTTGTTCTATTTACTTGAACTATTAAAAAGACCTTTTATATGCTTTAATGGAAATATACATTTAAACTTCAGACCAAAGTAAACACACTGGAGTGGTTATGTGGTATTTGGAACTATGTAAACTTCTGTCATTTACCCTGTTCTAAAGCAAAATCGTCAGTATTATTTCAGGAAAGAGCATTTTTATGAGGTTGAAATATTGCTAAGTTTCTATGCTTAACATATAAACAAAGAAGAAAATAGAACAGAAAATGTTTGGAGTTATGTTTATTCATTCATCACTACTAGTAGTTCCATAAATAGTGGATAAAGAATTAGTATTGTATATGATTGAGGTAAATGATGAATGGAAAATATGAATAGGGTAAACATTGATAATATCTCTAGCCCTATGAAAAATCTAAAAAGTAAAAAAAAATGAGTCAAGTGGTTACCTCTCAGAATCCTGAGTTAGTATTTAGTTAAAAACCTGTAAGAGATTCATGAGTCTATCTGTTACTTAATATCATGTCAATAATTGTTCATGATTATTATTTCTTTAGATATGGTTTAAATGAATGTACATTTCTAAAATTTAGGAAAATATTGTTTCTAATTACCTGTTCCATGTTTTCAGTTAAGCTACACTTATTGACAATATAAATATTTATTTACATATCGAGAACTGTATTAGTTTTATGGACATAGAGGGAAAACAGCACTCATAGTTCAGATTACATTTAGAATAATGTATGATAGCAGCTCAGTAGCGCTTTCTTTTTTATTAACTTCATGATCAAAAAGTCTAAGAGATAAAATAACTTTTTCTTTTGGGGCTCAGTTATCAATTTATTTGATGGCATTATTTTATAACCAGTTTTGGGGTCACCACGATAAGTGTTGCTAACTAATTCTATCTCGGGGTGGTCATAGTTGAAGATGCCAAAGAAATTGGTCCAATTTCTAATCGCTCTCTGTTGAAGAAAAGCAAGTGACGAGAGCACTGAATATGGAGGAAGCAACTGCTCCCCTTCTGCTGCCCTCAATCTGCAGCCCATGTCCCTTGTCCTGAGAGCCTGAAAGAAACCCAGCTAAGAAAAGAACCCAGAAGACTGAACATGAGACCATAGAAAGAGAGTTAAAGGTGACTTTGGACATAACTGATGCCTGACAAAACAGTTTTGTGAGGAGGAGGTCCATTACTAACAAGAATTATGATGTTAAGAGGTGAATGTATGAGGCAGTTATGGCATTAAAAATTAATGAACAGCATATAATATATAAATTCTAAATTTTTGAGTAGTTAAGACACTAGCAACTGCCCTCATTATTTAGCAGATTACCATATACTTGTACAATTTAGCATTTAAGTATCAAGGAAATACCAAAATTACAAAATCAACTATTATTATCATGTTGAATAATCAATCAACTGATGACTTTCAGTTTGAAAATTATCATTGTTTCTTACTAATAAATAAGAGCTGCTTATAATAGTTGGAAGGAAAATAAACATATTAGTATAGTAAATATAGGAAATTGGGCAAAACATGATTTTAGTAGATTAAAATAGCTTCTTGTGTATAAGAGATGAACAGTTTTTCACATTTTCTCTTCTTTAATATTTTTCTAATTGGTAATTGTTTCCACTCAGGAAAACTATGGAGTTTGAGGTATTTGGAGTTAGTTACAGTTCAAAACGTTTTAATAATTTACTCCATTTTTCATACTCCCAGTAGATAAATCATTATCTATTATATCATCTATAAATGATGAGCCTTTGTCCTTGTTTAGCAAATTTATATTTGTTTCCTGCCTCATTATGTACTTGATTCAGAAGGGTGTCACCATGTACTGTTACTTTCCCTTACAAGTCATGACTGACACTTGGTCTTTACTCTGCTGAGTTTACTTCTATTATCTGTACGGTTTTTATATTATTTGTCAAGCTCTGTTTGATACTCCATACACAAGAAGAAATTTGCTGACATTTGAAAGTAAATTATATTTTACTAATGAATCATCATATTGTTTCAGAGTCACAAAATTAAAGGAGGTTTTGAAATACGCACTTCAAAGCAGTACTAAGATTCCATTATCTGTAGCTAAACCACGCATACTCACACTAAATGGTGTGAGGAAAATGTAAACTCATTAACAATGAAAAAATGTTGTTTTCAAGTAGTTTCATTACAGCATACTAGACAGTAAGAGTTGTCTTAGGTTTTTACGTAGATTATTACAAAATCTTCACAATTGTCCTTTGAAGTAGAGTTTGAAATTGCATGGGCAGTAAATCTGAGGCTCTATAAAGCTTGAAAGGACTTGCTTAGGTCCATGTAGGGATTGTCTAATCCCTACCATAGTTATCTTTAAAGTACAAGCTCTCTGATGAAGAATCTGCTTAAATATTAGGGCGATTTCCTCTGAAAATGTAGAACCTAGTACCAACTGGTTGGTAGCAGAGGGTGACAGTTTTGTGCCATTTTTAAGGATGAAAATTTATTTGAGAAAAGTGTTCCACACAGAGGCTCACTAATGAGATAGTATGTGATGATTTTAGGGTTTAGGGGACATGATGATTTGAATAATCTAATGAATGTATGGTGTCTATAAAGGAGAGACAAAGTTTGGCAAAGTTTGGAGGGAATGCTGAATGTTAACCTAAAGATTATTCTTTTCTCAACTTGAAGTAATTAGAAATAGCAGAGAGAATGCAACACTTGTGAACAGAAGTCCAGATAAAGCAGACCTTTATAATACCCTCAGTAAAGTGGTTAAAAAAAGAGATATTAAGATATTATAATCTAAAAGCAATACCACAGAATGGGTAACCAAGAATTTTTCAGCAACAATAATCAAGACTTGAAGAAATGAGCTTCTTTGGATCAGCATAGAATTGCCCCCCTCATCCTAGTGCAGCCCCCAAAGGGCACTGTCGGAAGGAACAAAGCTTGGGTTCAAAAGGCCCAACGCAATTTCCATCTTCAAAATTCCGTCAAACTGTGTTAGAAATATTTTTATCCAAACCCTCCTAAGATTTCAGGTAGCCTCCAGCTATGTGGAGCCACTTTTCATATGGCTTCAAACCTTTCATTTCTTTTGTGACTGAACTATGGATTAGGCTTATCTTAAA
The DNA here is from genome assembly GCA_001685075.1 of Bramus lutescens. Taxonomy (NCBI): domain Eukaryota; kingdom Metazoa; phylum Chordata; class Mammalia; order Rodentia; family Cricetidae; genus Bramus; species Bramus lutescens. The sequence continues at coordinate 176,096 of LOEQ01006745.1, read as the reverse complement.
ATGCACATGTATGTATGTGGGGAAATAAACGTTATCCCCATAAAAGCTTTAGCAAAAGAAAAGTTGCAGAATCTTTAAGTCTATCAGCAAAACTTAGCTTAATATCCTGTATGGGGGCCTTGCTCAGCTGTCATCTCACCAGTTTGCTCTTCCATAGAAATGACCTTATGATCAGGACTGTGTTATAAATCGTCATGCTGAGGAACATTTTAATTACTGTCTGAGTCTAAGGAAGCCCTTTTGGTAAGCATTATCAGGCATTTGCACATAATTCAAATTATTGAAAGACCAGCACGGCAGAAAGTACATCCTACCTCATCTGAGTGCTCAGATGCACAGCAACTGGTAAAAAAAAAAAACTATTTATAATTGCAGTCACAACAAAAGGTACTTAACTTCTAACAAAAATTTTAGCTATCTCAATCCGCGTTTTCATGCGAAAAACGACGCTTGCATGATCAAATTTGAGAGCCACATTTTAGTGATTTTACAAATGTTCACCAAGAGTAATTTAAATCTGTGCTAAATGCAAAATATTTTTAGATGTTAGTGTCAAAAATATAGTGAGTGACTGATGCCAGGAAAAAAGTGTAACTTTATGAAAATTTAAATTTTATGCATATTTAATCCACTTTATTTTTTTCTTAGCTATATTGAGTCTTTATTGAGAGCAAGCAGAAGCTGTACTTAACAGCATCACTACCCAGTATAACTTTTTCTTGAAAATATTGTAAACCAATGCCCTATAATATCTAGGGTCATATATACTAATCATTTGAAAGTGACTAATAAATCTAAAAAAAGAATTTTATGCTTTATTTAAATTTGATGAGTTGAGGTATGACTAGCTGAAGAAGTTAGTTACTATCATTTAAAACAGTAAAATATGAATCATACAATATGATTATATACATATCAAAGTGTTTTAACATTTTCACCAAGTTGTTGCTTGTGCACCTTCAATGAATAAAATAAAAACCATAGAGTGATAAGATATTAATCTTGTAGTTTTTAAATTATAAATGTAGTCACTGAACTTGTTCTTTTGGTCCATGAAGAAGTCAGGAGAGTTGAATACATTGTGTTGGACGAGAAAAGGTTTCTTCAATGACCAGGCACTTTCTAATAAGTGAGGTGAGTCTTCACAGAAAGAGTTTTATTGCAATTTTAATATAGGGATCTGAGTATGGTGGAAAAAACTGTGTCTGCTAATATATCAGTACATTTTTATGTGTTCCCATCAAATTGGAGCTTTAGAATGAACTGGTGTCATCTATTCTCATTAACACTGTTGAAAATCTTTTCAACACGTTTATTATGTTGTGTTTACTCTTGGTTGTGGAGGTTAAATATATTCTTTTCAAGTACCTAGCTCTATGTCTTTGCCTGTGACTTAAAAATCTCCCTGAGTGCTATTTTATTTAGTAGCTTTACTTAAGGAACAGTTACAGCGATTACTGGCTGATGTATGGCCACATGCAGGAAGATAAATACAAGGTAGCTGCCACACAAAAGTATTCAACTCTTGTTCTTTCAGCAACGACTTGCTCTCCGTTGTGTCTACAGACAAGATCCCCCTCTTTGTTTTTTCCTCTGCTTTAGTTGATTATAGATGTTTTTGGAATTTTCTTTTTTTTTTAGTAGTGTTAAGGTGGCATACTTTAAGTGAATCAATAAGGAAGCATTTGAGACCACAAGGCCCATCCCCTTCTAAATGATTAATACTAGAATCCCAAGGGCCAGCTGTGCAGTGAACCATAGTAATGAGGTTGATAGTTCATGAAGAGGCTGATGTGACAAATTTCCAACCTGCTGAAGGGACAGCCTCTCTAGCCCTACGGAAGACCAATGTTATCCCAATTTCCATTCAGTTTTGTTCCCATTGTAAGTGTGTCTGAGCTCACACCACAATGAAATGATTCAAATGGGCACACTCCCTCCCCTCTCCTCAGGAAGGAGAGCACCTGGAGGCATGTACATCTGTAATCCTTCCTTCAAACTGACATGCTTCCAGGGTGAAATTAAACAGCATTTATCATGCACAGAAAGAATGCTTCATTTTTCATGACTAATTTTGGAATTATTTGTGAAAGCAATAATTTCACCTATTGCAAATGTAGATCTATAAGGACCTTTTAGCTCTATTTTCCTCTTTTGATAGTCACATTGACAGGTTTTGCAGTATTCTCTTGTGTTTGAATAGAATCCCTTGCAGGCAGCTTTTCTTCTCTATCTCTGCCTGAATTTGCAATTTATGTAAGAGAAGCATAAGAAACAATCTACTGACACACATTCAAAGTCGCTGGCAGGTGGATTTTTTTTATAAATGCTGTTTATAATTTATGTCAATTTACACCCTTGCTCATTTCTTCATCATACCTTTGGACGTCTGACTTTTAAGATGCTATTGCAATCAAGTCAACAATGAGAATTAGGTGTTCTTGAATTTTAGGGTGAAATCTGACCAAATTACATTGATGTTCAACAAGTCATTCATTAGATAGGAATAAGCATTTTAGGAAATCAATTTTAGGCAGACTTCAGAAACTAATATTGACTTGTTCTGAGGGGATATAACCAATATGTACTAACTTTTCAGTAACAGACCAAATATTTTTAGAGAGAGAGGTACTAAAATGATCTTCTTAAATTCTTATATACTTCTAAAACTTGTCAGTTTTACACTCAGAAGCTTACTACAAGCATCCTTTGCCTTAGAAGCTTAGAAATTTACCTCTTCTGTCTTTAGTCCTAAGATATTATGAGTCGTTAGAGAATCAGGTTTTCTGTTCCAAGTCTTGATGAATTCATTTTCCTAAATATTACACCAATGTCTCCAACAAAAAAGGTTTAAATCTGTCTTGCTCTACCCAGCTTTTATCTAAGTAAAACATTGTAATTGTTTTCATGTTGCCTCTCTTCTTCTTCTTCTTCTTCTTCTTCTTCTTCTTCTTCTTCTTCTTCT
>LOEQ01006745.1:137241-173125 GCA_001685075.1 Bramus lutescens | reverse complement strand
TTCTTCTTCTTCTTCTTCTTCTTCTTCTTCTTCTTCTTCTTCTTCCTTTTCTTATCTAAGTTCCTCAAGGGAAAGTTAAGCATGTGGTTCTTTTTGCTTTCTTAACTGCTAAGGTTCTCAGTCCTTGTTCTTCAAAAAGGGTGATCCATCAGTTGCTTTGCTTATTCACTGTGGGGACTTTATTGTACCTTGTCTTACAAAGGTTTGCCACTTGTTACCACACTCGGAGGTAAGAAATTAGCAGTCTGCTAACCAAATTTAACTTCTGGATTTGTTTTAACTGGTCAGCAAAGCATTAAAACATTAACAGTTAAATGTTTTAATGCAAGTCTTGCTCTCATCAGCCTTTAGGCCTTCTACTTCACTCATAAATATAACACTTCAGCAATCTATTACTTGAGTTTGAGATGTTTGTGTTCATCTTAGTGTCCTATGACACCTACACTTGCAGTGTTCTAGAAACAAGCAAATAGGATTCTCTCTCCTTGTAGAGGTTTCATTGTAACAAGTTTCATCAGGGAAATAAATGAATAATGTAAACCTTGGCTCTTGTCCTCTGAGAGACAAATACCATAATGAGGCTAATTATGCAAAAATTTTATTAAGGACAAGGATGCGATGAGGTAACACAAAGCTTGTCCTAATTTTTGTCTTGAGCTGTCTGACAAACTCAGTCTAAAATGAGTGGTTTAAGGTAAAGGATAGTTAGATGTCCTGTAGACAGTAATTATGTCTCTTATAGTTTCATATAACACAGTTGTTTTTCGGGGATGTATCACTACTTGCTGCTGTGTGCATGGTCTTGGATCTGTTATTTAGGGGTAGAAGATAGCATCAAGTTCTCATTGAATCATTCTTGAAATCCCAAACATTATGCTGTTTTCTGTGCACAGTGAAAAAAATCCAACACCTATTTAGGCCTCCTAGATAGAAGATATGGTTCAAGTTGCCATATTTGTTCTTGCCTCATCCATGCCAGACTCTAGACTGACAACTACCTATACCATCTTGTATAGGAATGAAATACGGCTTAAAGAATGCACTGAATCATTAACCTATGTGCTGCTCTCATGCAATTAAATACCAGATTCAGGGATGTGTCATCTTGAAGTTGATATTCCAGTATCTTCTTGAGGGATGGACCCCTAAAATTTCTCATGTGTACCATTCACCATAATTACCTAACCTGTAAGAAAATTCTATAGGTCTTTCCATGGTTCTTATTATTTTACATATCTTCAGTGCCTAGAATTGTTTTATTTACTACATTAAGAAATATACTTCACAAATCAGTAAAAATCATTTTGCGATTTATAAGAATTTTTCTGGAAAATATGTTTTGCTGAACCTGAATATCCATGTCATCTACTAAAATAAACTCATTAAATATATTTTTCAGCTAATGTTTTGTATTACATTACTTTTCCAGTTCTGAAGGAGGTTTTTATATTATCAGCCAGTATAAAGTAAATTTTTATACAGTTTCTGTGTTCTTTTGCATTTATAGATTTCCCTGGTACTCTCCTTGCATAAATTTTTATAACTGTGGATTTTTCTCACTGTGTAGCCTTTACCATTAAATAATAAAAATCTTTGTCCTGCTTAATGCACTGGCTTTGAGTTCTGTGTCCCTTCATATCAGCGGTGACATTTGGGTTTCCACTCTGTTTAGATTTTTCCATAATATCTTTATCACCATATTTTTACTCCACTTTATTTTTAAAGAAAAGTTTGAATTTATTAAGAAAAACTGGTATAGATTTGCGTCTGAACAATAAGGCAATAAGAAAGGGGAAAGGAGATGCATACGAGAAGAGTAATGGTATAAATTTAGCTTCAACCTGAGTTTCTGAGAGAGTTGCTGTATTTAGATTTCTCTACTGTCAGCTCAGTGTAAGAGTCCTCCCTACATAGTACGCCTCACCTTCTCTTCTGAGTTTATGTAATCTTCTTCGATGAGTTTTCTCTTTGTTTTACCTGTCCAAGCTGCTATAAAAAGTACAACCCCACAAAATTCAAGCTGTCTGGATTCTATGATATAAAGTTAATGATAAATTATGGAAACATGCTATGTATCACTTACCAATCACATAGGATGGACATTATGTCTCTTATCCTTTACTAAATCAGCCTGAATTGGAAATAAGTTTAGCTATAATATCACATTGACTTTGATGCAAAAATTCCCCATGTGACCCATTATGACCTAACTTCATCCGTGTAGTTACCAACTGATATGCATGTTTGAGCAGGTTATTAGAAGGCAGAGCTGATTTGATGACCATGGATACTAGGATCATTATTTTGAAGGTCTTTCCTGTCTTTAGATTCTTCCTCACTCTCTTAGCTTCCTGACACCCTTGAAGTTTATAGTTCATTGCTATATTACAACCTTCTGCCACAATAATCCTGCCTTTCCTTTGGACTTGTTGAAACAGAACCTAGTGATCATGCACTGGAGTCTCTAAGATTCTGGGGGAAAAATGCCCTTTAAGAAAATTTTGTTTGTTTGTTTGTTTTACATCCTGACAGCATTTTCTCCTCACTCTTCTTCTCCCGTTCTTTCTGTCCTCCTCCCCTCCATCCCTGTTCAATCCATGCCTCCTCTGTTTCAGTTCACAAAGTGGAAGGCCTCTCGTGAGCATAAAAAAATACATGGCATATCAAGTTGTGGCAAGACTAAACACTTCGCCATGTAATGAGACTAGTCAAAGCCATCCAGTATGAGGAATAGGTTCTCAAGGGTCAGCCAAATCATTAGCGGCAGCCCCTTAGGAGACAAGCTACACAAACGTCACAAACACGTAGAAGACCTAGGTTGGTCCCATGCAGGCTCCCTGGATATTGGTTCAGACTTCGTGGGCTCCTATGATCTCAGTTTAGTGGTTTCTGTGACTTTTTCTTGTGATGTCCTTGACATGTCCGTTTCCTACACTCTCCTCAGCCAGATTGGCTGAGCCCGGTCTAACGTTTCTGTGAAGGTCTCTGCGTTTGTTTCTATCAGTTACTGAATGAAGGCTGTTGAATGACAATTGGGGTAGTCACCAATCTGATCAGAGGAGATGGCCAGTTCAGGTTATACATCCACGATGGTTAGTAGTCATAAATAGGGTCAATCTTGAAGAGTCCGGAGAGTTTCCCTGGCACCAGGTTTCTACCTAACCCCGAAATCCCTTCCATTTCCAGTGATTTCTTTCAGTACTCTCTCCTTTCATCACACCCAGCTCAATCTTTCAAACTTCCATCTCCCCCAACTCTCAGTCCTCCCAGGAGATTTCTTCTACTTCCCTTTCCCAGGGACATCCATGTATACCCCCTAGGTTCTTCTCATTACCCAGCTCTCTGGGTTTGTGGGTTATATACTATCCCTTACCTTAACAATAATAGCAACTTATGAGTGAGTACATACCATATTTGTCTTTCTTGGTCTGGGTTACCTCACTCAGGATGATGCTTAGTCCCATTCATTCGCCTTCAAATTTACCAATGTCATTGTTTTTAACAGCAGGGTAGTACTCATTGTGTAAATTTATAATATTTTCTTTTTTAATTTTTTTAATTTATTAGATTTAAAAAAATACCAATCCAAGTTCTCACTCCTTTCCTTCCTCCAATATCCATTCTTCAGTTGAGGAGCATCTATGTGGTTTCCAGGTTCTGACTGTTACAAATAAAGCTGCTATGAACATAATTGATCAAGCGTCCTTGCACTATACTTAAGTATCTTTTGGGTATATACCCAGGCATGGTATAGCTGTGCCCTGAGGTACATGGATTCCCAATTTTCTGAGAAACTTCCTTATAAATTTCCAAAGTGGCTAAAGTTTGCACTCCCATCAGCTCTGTAAAAGTGTTCTCCTGTTTTATCCTGTCCAGAATAAGCTATCATTGGTATTTTTTGATCTTAGTCATTCTAACTGCTGTAGCATAGAATCTCAGAGTCATTTTGATTTGCATTTCCCTGATTGCCAAGAACATTTCTTTAGATATTTTTCTGCTATTTGAGATTCTTCTGTGGAGAATTCTCTGTTTAGGTGTGCACCCCATTTTTTTAAATGAGATTTGTTGGTTTGTAGATGTCCAGTTTCTTGAGGTATTTTATATATTTTAAAGACAAGAACTATGTCAGGTGTGGGTTTGGTGAAGGTCTTTTCTCATTCCATAGAACACTATAGTGTCCTTTGCCTTCCAGAAACTTTTCAGTTTCATAAGGTCAGATTTTTCAATTGTTGATCTTAGCATCTATTCTAATGGTGTTCTGTTTAGGAAGTTGTCTCCTGTACCAAAGCATTCAAGGCTATTTTCCACTTTCTGTTCTATCGGGTTGAGTATAACTGGATTTATGTTGAGGTATTTGATCCACTTGGACTTAAATTTTGTGCAGGATGGTAAATATGAATCTATTTGCTTCTACATGCCTACATCTGATTATGCCAGGATCATATATTGAAGAAGCTTTCTTTCTGTTTTGCTCTACCCAGCTTTTATATAGGTGAAACGCTGTGATTATTTTCATGCTGCCCTTTTTTCATTGTGATATTTTAAGCTAATAATTGCATTAATTGTTAAGAAAAAATAGGTCTACTTTTTAACTAAGGTGTTGATAAAATTTGTTTTTTCTACTTGGTCCTGATGTTTCTTGCTACATTGGGCAGTTAGTATGTTATTGTAACAAATACTTGAGGCATTCGACTTAGGAAAAGATTTAATTTGACTTACCACTTTGAAGTTGTCATTTCCTGACCAGTTTTCTACCGATTTTGAGCCCTTGATGGGGCAGCCTTTTGCTCATGATGACAGTTTAGTATATAGCATCATGAGATATGAAACAGGGCTTCTAAACATGGCCTTTGAGAGAAAGCAAAAATCCAAACTAGGTCAGTATAACTTAAATAATATATATTTTAACTGTGAACTTTACCTGATTCATCCATAAGGTATAATATTATTTGTAAATTAATAGAAAATGTAAACAGTTTATATCAAAAATAGAGTACATTATAATCCTTCTTGTATGAGAAATAATACCAGTTAAACTACCAGAGAAACAAAACAACTGTAAAGTGCTCTTCCTAATATGCTTTTTGATATTTGCATATTTAATTTTTAATAAATGGAGACAGTGAGAAGACTCAGTGAACAAAAGTGCTTACCTCCTAAGCCTTAAAATCTAGTTTCAAATCCAGGATCCCATGCTAAATGGAAGGACTGAATCTTAGGAGTGTTCCTCTGACCTTCGCGCGCATGCAATAGCAGGGACATTTGTGTGCTCGCACCCACTACATACCCTCCGCAAAATAAAAGAGTAAAATAGCTACTATTACTACTAATGATGATGACTACTACTATTGCTACTACTACTGCTACTACTACTACTTTTATTATTATTATTAATAATATTAATATACAGACTGCTAGGAAAAAATAGCTTCAGCACTCTTATCTTGCTGTGAACCTTAGCATCTTTAATATTCAGCTGTCAAGCCATATTTGTTCACTCTTGCAACTGTGGCAAGACTATTATTGGTGAACGAACAGCTCTATGACTTGAGGCTCATTCTACAGGGAGGAGTTATTACCTGATGTTATAAGCCCAATCCAGAGTCCATAGTAGAGGGACCATAAACTCTGGGCATTATTAATCTGTTGATTAGGTAATTGACATAAATACCATAATGTTATTTCCTAATGAGAAAGGTTATTTCAAGAAAATCCAGAAACATGTATATGAGTATAGAAGCCAAGATAGACAAATATAACAGAAATGATATACTCAGTTCTAGCTCCTCTTAAAATAAGATATCTCTGAGTAGGGGGAATTTAGTCGGTATTAAATCAGTAAAACGATAGAAAACCAGAAAAACTCAACAGACGGGAAGCCAAATCTGAAATAATCTCCAAAGTGTTCCAGTATCTAAGAAATATAAAAGTTGATAGCAAGATGAAATCTTGCCAGACAAAATTGGAGTGGGAAGCTCTAAGAAGGGAGGGCTTCTGCATGCCTGCCTGAGAGAAGGACATTCTCAAGGACTTTCTCCAGGCTCCAAGGCATCTCTCTCTACTCACCCCATGCTTTGCACACCTCATAGTCATGCACGGTTCTGTTTTCCAAAGTGTATTTTTAACATTCCTTTGGATTACAATCATTCCAACATGAAACTCTGAACAAAAACTTCCTCAGCAACAGTATTTAAACTCAGGTTTCCCCCTCCAAGACCAATGCCTCTGCATCCAGTCACTTGTATAAATCTCTCTTGTGTGGCCCCTCAAGTACATTTTTCTTTCTTTCAATAGGCCTGCAGTTTACAATTATGTGTGAATTCTCACTGCTCTTGCAAAATAAATATAACTATTCTTGGGAGAATCTGTTATTAGAGTGACAAAAAGTCTTTATGAGCAGCTTCAGACAAATATGACAAAGAATTTGGAGTAATGGCAATACACAGACCACCTGTAACTATCTGGGAATATTCTACAATATAGTTTTAGAAGATCCAGTGATATTTCAAATGAAAGACATCAAAGGATGACTTAAAGTATATATAGAACATTTTTGTTGAACTCCAAATGTGCCAGAGTTAAAGGATCATGAGGATATATGTTCTTAGGTTCTTTTGTTTGTTTGTTTATCAAGACTGAATTTCTCTGTGTAACTTTGAAACCTGTCCTGGAACTCACTCTGTAGATCAAGCTGGCCTTGAACTCACATAGATCTGCCTGCCTCTGCTTCCCAAGTGATGGAATTAAAGACGTGTGCCACTACATCCTGGCAGGATATAGGTTCTTATTAAGGCAAAAATGTTTGCAACTAAAATCTTAGTTCAAGGGTAGGAAAGATGAGATCAGGTGAGAAGAGCAGAGAAGTCACCAATAGCTTCCCTACACTCCTACATAAAATGTTACACTTAGTAGAGTGTTGCCTTTGTGGAGCTGTTCAATGGGAAAAGAGAAAAAAGGGAGATGAAGGCACTATGGGCACCTTTATGAGAATATAAACTACTCTATATCTCTTTTCACTGAAAAGAGAATCTGGAGCAAGACTTGTATTTCTACATAATGAAGTCACACATCTGGAAATAAAGCAGAGATTTAAATACAGAAGGCCAGAAGTTCAGTGCTGTGCAAACCTCTGATTATTCAGACAGTACTAAGTGTACTACCAACAGTGTCTGCTTCAGTGTAACGATTTGCCCTCATAAGTGGAATTGAATATCTTGTAAAAGAACCTCATGGTGGGCAGGGGTGGGGCAAAACTTTGATCCCAGCACTCAGAAGGCAGAGGCAAGCAGATCTCTATGAGTTTGAGACCTGCCTGGTCTACCAAGCAAGTTCTAGGATAGTCAAAGCTACACAGTGAATTCCTGTCTTGAAAAACCAAAAGAAGAAAAAAAAACAAAAAAGAAGAAAGAGAAAAGAAATAAAGAAAGAAAAAAGAGAGAGGGGGAGAGAGGGAGGAAGAATGAAAGAAAAGAAAAGAAAGAAGGAAGAAAGAAAGAAAGAAAGAAAGAAAGAAAGAAAGAAAGAAAGAAAGAAGCTTCATGAAAAGTCTATCTCCCTTTTTCTTCTGCATTCTGTGTGAGAAACCAAAAATGTACTGGCCACATGCCAGAATTTCAATTCTGCATGCCAGTCTTAAGAATAACTACAAATAAAAGTCTGTATACATATATCTTTCAAGTTTTCTAGCAGTACAAACAGAACATACAATCCCTAAACTGCTTCAGTCCTGCACATCCAGACAAAAGAGAAAGAGTTGAATAGAAAAGAAATTAAGAAGAAGCTATTTTGATTATTAGAGATTAGAAAGTCTCCTCAAAAGTTGCATACAATTACCGAAGACAAATGAATTCTTCTATGGTACCTTTTATTGAATATATATCAAAATTCAAACTTTACATTTTGATATGAATAATGTTTATGTTTTCCACAGTGAACAATATATTTTCCTACAGTAATCTCTGAAATCTCCAGAAAGAAGATGGAGCCCCAACAATGATTTCACCTGGTTCATATGATGCCATTGAGCTGATAGCATCACTCAAAGATCGGTTTTGGACTACAAACTGCTCAAGTTGATTCCAACTTGGCTAGCTGAAACGGTGCACCTTCTTAGATCATTCTGGACAGGACTTCAAATAAGAACTTCAGAAAAACCATACTGACTACTCAGAGAATATCTAAACTTGTACCAGACAGTAATCTTGAGACTTAGCCATCTTTTCAGTTTTCACAGAATCCAATAGAAATTACATGGCCCCCATGATAGCTAGACGTAATTCTAGAAAACAACATCCCTTCTCACAAACAAATTTGTCCTCAGGATTAGGGACAATTGTCATCTGTTAGATGTTGGTTCTCAGTTGTATAGGATTGGCAGTGGAAATGAAGTAGGCTCGTGGATCTCTTTGGGGAAGAAAAAGAGGGGCATGGATGGGATGGGATAATAGGTATTGTATCTCCTTGTAAACTGTTATTTATAGACAATTTACATTGGTATAGATTCTTGTATATTGATTCATATGCACAATTATCTTTGTATTCCTGTCTATGATAATTTTTATATTAATACAAATTCAAATTATATTTGTTGTATTGAGTATAGTCTTATTTCTGTTTACAATATTTGTGTACATGTGCAAAGTTATTTTGTCATATTGTATGCATGCATGTTTCTACCTCTGCTTAAGATATTTTGTATATTGATGCAACTTCAGCATAGTTTTTCATATTGCGCTATACATTTCTCTCTCTGATAAAGATACTTATATATATTGTTTACATTTTGAGGTCATTGTCCTCATTTGCTGCACACCTGTTTAAAGACTTTAATTTTATAATGTGAAGCCTTACTCTTTAAACAATATAGGTATTAAGAACTACAAGTCAACAGTCACCCATGCTTGTCATACTTGTAGTTAGACTACTCAGATTCTCTAGATGCACAGAGACCATATTCTGTATAGATAGGTAATCTTCAAATGCTTCAAAGAACTGTAGAATATGGTACTTAAATGACTCAGGATTCTGTTGACATGAGGCATGATTGTTTCTGAGACAATGTTGGGCACCGAAGAGACTCCACTTAGAACTTGTTTACTTCTTGGCAAAACTGACATTTTGGGCAAAGAACTCTTCTTGCCTCAGCTACTGACAAAATGCATGCTGTCCAAACTGGGAAAGCAGGATACAAGTAAAAATGACTGCTAAACCCTGCAAAATGGAAGGACACGGTTCTGAATTTTCCTTCCTCTGAAAATGGTCTGTCAGATACTCTAGGCCTTAGCCAAATTTGGTTGTCCCAACATTGCAAATGAGACTTTGGGTGATTGCCTAGGTAGCCAACTGTCTCTATCATTTCCTGCACCTTTGGGAAGACACCTGGTTGCACTTCCTGCTTACTCAGGTAATACTGTATTCCTTCTTAGGTCTTTGATGGTGGTTGAAGACCAAATAGTCCTTCCTAGCTACTTTCCTCTCATAACTTAGCTAAGAAAAACATTTTTAGTATAAGAGTTAGCCTCCTCAGGATAGTATGCCTTTTGAAATAATCTCTGTTATTTTTTAATTACCTTAGATTGGACATTTAGCATGTATTTCTTGCTTGATGTTGCTCATATTGGTAGTAGTTCTATCTTGTATATGTTTCCCTTTTCTTTCTCCTGGACAATGCTTGATAATTTTTCATATTATATATAGTTTTGTATTAGGTTTAGAAACCTCTTATTTAGACAAAAGGGGAAGGTATTGTGGGAACTCTTTCAGCCAATAGCCTTTTGGGTACTGGCCCATTAGGGCATGGTCTGAGGTAATCTAAACACAGGTGAAAATCATACTCGCTTACTTGGGGGTTGGAATTCGGTTTGCAGCTTCCAGAACCCACATAGGACTGCAGCTCTCTACTCTTATTGTGAGGTTTTTTTCCCATAAATAAATAAATAATTGTTATTCTTTATTCTGAGCTCTTGTGAACTTCTTTAATTATACCTTCAACAAACAGAATAAGACAGTTCCTAAACTGTTCTCGTCCTGCACATATAGTAAAAAGAGAAAGAGTGGGAAAGAAATTAAGAAGAAACTGTTTTGATTATTAGAGATTAGAAAGTCTCCTCGAAGGTGGTGTACAATTACCAAAACCAAAGAAATCATTCTGGCATTTCACTTGAGGGAAAACAAAGAGATGATTCTGTCTTTGACATCTAGCATTTTAAAACACTCAAGAAAGGCCTTGTATTGACAAATTCACTTCAGACATGTCTGCTTTACCATTCCCTAAGAATATCAATACCCTCTTTAAAAGAATCTGAACAGGATAATTCTCTACCAGAGCAAATTATGATATGTGGTGGTGCCACTCTCTTAAGAAGCATATTTTAGAAATGGGAAGATATTTTGTTATTTGAGGCTAATTTGAAAGGAAATATTTCCATAATTTCTTTTGTAGAATATTTGTTTGCTGACATAGAGAAACATCAGTGATCCTCGTAAGTTCATTTTGTATCCAGAAGCATCACTGGAAGAGCTAATCATTCCAGGCTGTTTTGTAATGCAATGTTGGAGGTCTCTTACGTTTATCTTGTCGTCTGCCAAGAGGGGGCATTTGCCTTCCTTTCTTATTTGTACCGTCCCTTCCATTTCCTTTTCTTTTCTTGTTGCTTTAGCCTCTTTGAGATTTCATTTTACACTAATCAGTCCAAATTGGTAAGATCAAGTAAACAACTGTTATTAAATGCTGTAAGCATCTCTGGAAAGCGGAATCCTCATTCATGGTTAATTGGGATTGCAAATCAGCATGCCACTATAGAAATCAATATGGAAAATTCTCAGAAAACTAAAAATAGATCTATCGTGTGATTCAGCTATATTACCTCCTGTTATACACCCAAATCACACAATATCCTATTGTAGACATATTGGTTTTTCCATGTTTATTACGGCTTTATTCATAAGAGCATGGAAATAAAAAACCCTAAATATCCTATAACTGGTGATGAATAATGAAAACATGCTACATATACACAAGTTGTCTTCTTATATGCATATATAAATTATGATATTGGCTACGATATGCTCCAATCTAGAAACACTAAAGTGTAGTAATGAGGGGAGCGGGCCCTGCTTTTTGTCCTGCCCGGCTCCCGCATGGCTAGCTTATACCCCGAAGTAACAACACATCAATTGTATTCATTTAAAGACTGCCTGGCCCATTATATCTAGCCTCTTCTTTGCNAAAAGGCCAAGACAGTTTCTTTATTAACCAATGAAAGTAACACATAGACAGATGACCATCCTACATCACTAAAGAATATCCTTTTCATATATAAGTACACCTATATATGTAAATATTTAATGATATATGATTTCAAATTTGTTATTTTTATCATTTTATGTGTCAAAGGCAAAATCAGTTTTTTTAAATCAATTCATGAAAGTAACTTTATAAATTTTTATTTTAAATTATTTATTTAAATTATTTTCCATATAGTAGATTTTGATCATATTCTTTCTCCTCCTCCAATTCCTCCCATATACTCCCAGCCTCCCTAACTACTCACTTGATGTTCTATCTCACTCAAAAAGAAAGGACAGAAAAAAAGTGAAGATAAAAAATTCCAAAGAGGAAGAATATAAAAGGAAATGCACACACAAAAATAAAGCAAACAAACATAAAGACTATTTTGTGGTGGCTAGCCACCCCTAGGCATGGGGGCTGCTTTGAAGTTTGGTTGGTATATTCATTAGCAACTACAAGCTTTTAAGTTTTAAATATGTGTGTTTTTGTCTGAATATCTTGAACAACTATAGGGGTTAGGTAGCTAGTAAGGGACTGGGGAAGAAGTGGATCTTTGAAGAAGGGTTACAAATACAGAATTATGAAGAAAAATAGAATAAAAGAATTATATGAGGGGGTAGTTGGGAGAACAGGGTAAAGAAGGGAATTTGAGGCTGGACAACTAACACTAAAGACCCTTTAAAAATCAACACAACTTTGAATTTTCTGATTTATAACTTAACATTTGTAATTATGAACATGCTTGAGTTAATGTGTTTTAAAGGTAAAGAATAATGTGTAGAATTACTTTCTATATATAGTTGTCCAAACTTCCTTGTAGTTTCTGTCTAAAAACTATACTTTGCTTCTGCGGTTGACTTTTTCCTTTTCAAAAGAAGTTTTTTGTCATATCTGTGAGACACTATTTTTGAGTTCCATGTTCTGATCCAATGATGTCTTTTTACCTCTGATACAGAGTGAACATTCTGTACCTAAAATATTTGAGATGAGATATATTTCAGAATTGGAATTACATAGTAGTTTGTACTTCCAAATATAGACTGATGGTAATTTTTGTGCAGTATTATCTCATAATTCTGTGCATAAAATTGTTTCATTGTATAAAGACTTCCAAATATGGTATCACATCAGTATTCGATGAATGTTGACTATTGGATCATTTTGTATTTGAGATTTAAGGATGGTAGAGTCCTAATTTGACCTGTGCTTTCTGGATCACTATGGTATGGTAAATTTGGATTGGAAAAGTATCTATCTCCCAACTTTTCCCTCATTGTTTTTTGTTTGTTTGTTTGTTTGTTTGTTTGTTTGAGACAAGCTCTTCTGTATCCACACCTATAGGGCCAATTCTCTCATGCTACCCAGGCATTGGATGTGTGTGGGGTGGGCACAGGACAAGCTCTCCTGTGTTCACTTCTGCAGGGTTATCTCCCCCCACATATATCACCAGGACCCCCTCTATTGTGATACCCAGGCAAGGTCCAGGGCCAGCTCTCAATTAATGCTGTAGCCAGCAAGGGGTGGGACCAGATCACCTACTTTCATTCCTTAGAGGCCAGCTCTTTAACACTCCCCAGGTAAGGTGCAGGACCAGCTCTCCCACACTCACAGCCTTAGGGACAGTTTACCTGTGCCCATGCCTCCAGAAGAGCTGGTTTGGAGCTTTTATCCAAGAGCTGCAACCAGTGAGGGTGGGGTCATCTCTGTGCAGCCCTGAGACATCAACATGACCTGAGAAGGCAGCCTGAACAAGAGGCATCTTTATGGCCTTTGGTGCATTGATCCAGGCTACAGGCATTGTAGACTCTTTTTGACCTTTTTGAATTAAGGGGCTTTCAAGACTATTTCATAAAAGATACTGGCCTTTTACTTCATTTTAAGTTTTTCAACTTATTTGGGACAGTTCAGACAGTAGTGACCATATTAAACAAACAATAAATTGTCCTTTCTGTTTCCATTTTTAAAAATAGACTGTGAAAAATTATGATTTCTCCTTTAAATTTTGATTCAAGAGACAAGGCCAGAGATAATGCTCTTCAGATTATTAGATCAATATATTTAGTTATTGTAAGTACAGAAATAAATAGATGTTTTTTAAATGTTGTAGTCTATTTATATAGGAGTGTGTGCATTTGTGTGTGTTTGTATGTATGTGCATGTATGTATATATTACAGCATAAATGTAAAGGTCAAAGTACAGCTTATGGGAGTTAATTCCCTTGTTTTTATGATATTTCTAGGGACTAAACTTGGGTCATTGGGTTTTGTAGGAAGTGGCCGTATCCACTGAGACTTCTTGTAGATCCTAGTATGTCTATTTCTCTTTGACATTTGTATGTTTGCTTCTGTTTAAAAATTGTTCATAATTTCTACCATATCAACTGGAGTAGCACAGAATTTCTATGATTGTTCATAGCATCCCCTTGTCTTTTACTATCTGGGGTCCACCCCCGTCTATCCTCATATTGTTCATGTGTTTTCTCATTTAGCGTAAAGTTCATAGGGATTTATCAGCTACGTCAGCTTCATCTTCACAGAAGAGATTGTGACTCTTTTTGGATAAAAAATTCTATCTTGTACCTTACAATTATAATGCAATTACAATCACAATAATAGCTTCTCCAAATTTAAGTCGTTTTGCTCTATGTTTTAAATTATGCATTTATTTCCATTACTTTAGGTTCAAATCATCTTATCCACTCTTTTCTGATATGAAAATTATTGTAGATTTTTTTACTTTAGGTCTTTCTTCTATTATATACATTTAATGCTATAAATTTCCTGTGAAGAATAGATTCCTACATTATACAAATACAAATTGTGCTTTCATTTAATTTCAAAGAGTTTGCAATTTCTCTTGAGATTCCGTTGACTCAATATAATGTGAAAATAATTTGACCTTCCAATATTTGCGTATTGCCCAACTATGTTTCTGCTGTGGCTTCAATCTGCTATTCCCTGACAGAATTCTCTGTATATTCTCTATGCTCTCCATTCTATGAAGAGTTTTTTTCTGTGGACAGTAATGTGGTTTATCTTGCTGAATGTCCCATGTAATCTTGAGAAGAATGTATATTCTTCTCTGTTTGGATAGACTGGTCTACCAATGCTAATTGTATCAAGATGATTGATCATGCTGTTCAGATAAACTTTATTTTGACTGATTTTCTGCTTATCTGCTCTAGCAATTACAGATGAAGGAATGTTGAAATCTCTAACTATGAAGGACAATTTTTCCATACACATTATAGATTTTTCTGTCTTCTGAGGAATTGACTGCTTTATCATTGTGTAATGTCCTTCTTCATAACTGATAATTTTCTTCCTTGAAGTTGGCTTTGTCTGAAATTAATAGAACTATGATCTTTCACTTTGACTTGGGTTAGTATGATAGATCTGTTAACATAGCTTTCCTTATATGTAAAGTAGATATTTTAGATAATTGACATGTGAAGGGGGATTGTTCCATCTTCTGTAAGTCTCCTCAACTAAACTGGCAATAACAGAATAAATAGGAAAAGCTCATAAATGTTGTTACAATGTGTAGACAACTTCATTAAGTTATTATCCAATAATTCATTATGAGCCTGAATTTTTTGAGTTTTTTCAAAATAGAAGAGGATAAGGCATTTGACATTAGAAAATTTGGGGTGGGGGAGCAGGTGATTTCTAGGAACATGCAATGCCCTGCCATGTGACAAATCCCATTTTTCCCACTGGAAATTACTACCTCTTATGAGTAATTCTCACAGCCTAAGAAATAATCTTACATTCATTAAATTACTGGTATAGTGTTTATTTGGGATTTTATATCATGTCTTAGAAGAGTTTGCTTCTGTAGATTTCTTTGTAATATTTTTGTACTAGCCCGTTAAAAATATTTCATCTAGTCAGTATTAGCAGTATTAGCAAAATATGGTTTCAAACACTTTAAAATATTTATTTCTACTCCTTGTATACAATTACAGTTAGATCTTATCAATAGTTTTGTTCTACCTGTAGGTAAATCTGAGTGAAAAAGTAAATAATATTTAAGAGATTACCATAGTCATTTTCCTCAAAATATTTCAATCTATATGGTGACTCCAGTTTTGCACTCCAGGAACTCACCTTAAGGCTCAAACACTTACCATCCTAATTACGGTATCTTCTATAATAAGAGCTCTAGTGAAATGTTTACACCAATAGATTACTGATGAACCAATATTTCTTCTACTACAGACATAACCACTCATTCAGCTTATTTCCTCAGCAACTGTCAATACAAAACAAATTCTAGGACATTATAACTATAATTCATCTTTTATCTATATGCAAACAACTACTAAAATTTATTGTAAAATACCCTCAGAGCTTAAAATTATAGTCACATTTTCCTCTCCTTAGAAGTGACATCACTGATGCATATTAATTCAATTGAAAGCTGTCACCATATCTCAGAATCTACTAATATTTTCTTAATTCATGTAAGTAGTAGTTCACAATTCTGTCATACTACTTAATGCCAAGTCATTCACTAGAAAGGACATTCAGACTGTCACTGTGAAACCTGTATCCAAAAGTTCAAAAATGGTAATAAATTAGAATGATGATTTTGACAATTAGAATGTGTGATTGGCAATTAAGCCTCATTGATCAATTTCAGACATTCCTAGAAGTAATTTAGCTATAGCTTATGTATAGGTACAAGCTATAGCTTATGTTTAGCTACATGTATATTCAAATTCATTTATTTATATACTGCATGTTGTATAAGGAACACTGCAGGAATCAGAAATCCTGGAATAGCAGAAGCTACTTAGGTACCTGTTTCCTGACATCAGTATTATGAAAACATTTCTGCAATGCCAAATAAACACCAAAAAGAAAGTAAATAAACTCTCAGAGAAAAACTCAGTCTTTCAGAGTATTTATGTGTCCAGTGAAAATTTCTACCTCTAAGTTAATATTTTTCTGATGATACTAGTAGCAAAGAAAGTTACATGCATGTGTGTATTAGTAGAAGTTGGACACATACACAATCATTGCTCATAATCCAAGCCTACCAACATTAGTTACCAAATCTTTAAGCCTTGATGAGGGAGCATCACCATAGTCATTTTCCTCAAAATATTTCACTTATTGAGAAGATAAATACATGTGAATCAGATCAATGTGGTAGTTTCTAGATAGTTTCAAGTGAGATAATTTCAAGAGAAAGTAATAGAATATAGACATCTGTGTATGTGCCTCTGAGTTGCTACTGTGAAGTTATAGTCTCCATAAAATTTAAATGTAATCCTTTTAAAAGTATTCCAAAATATCAGATATACTTTAGACATATTTTTAGATTCCTGAACAAAATAGGCACAACTTTATTCAGCATAAACTGATTTTAATCAGAAATATGATCATGTTAAAAAAGGAATACATTACTGTAAGAAGGCTATTATAATAGTGCATAGAGATAAGTTGTGACAATTATTGTTATTTCTCATGATCACATGTGCAGTAGAAAAGAAAGGTCACACGAGGCGTAAATAATGAAGGATATGGACATTTTCAGCACAGGACTATGGAAGGTCATATCCAAACTTCCAAAGCACAGCCTCTCCTTCTGAAATTTCAGACAGCCTTATAGCCTCAGTGTTTTTTACTTAGCTCTGGCATCAGCATTTGAGGAAAAAATTTCTAGGCATGAAAAATTTGTTCGACAGTTCATACCACACAATTTATGGGGCATTGGTAATTGAAGCATGTAACTTTCTTTGCTACTAGTATCATCAGCAAACAACTGAACATCAGCTATTTATTGAGAAAGCAGAATAACTGTTTAGATTACACAATGGGAAGATTATGAGAATTTCTCCTAATACAGAAAGTAGATAAAATCACACTAAAGAAAAGTAGGGGAAAACAGAGCAATGGAAAATGGCCTAGAGAAAAGATATTAGAAAAAAAATGTCATCAGTGTGCCAGAGGGAGTTACCAAAACCTTGGTGTTTGTACCAAAGTCTGACCAGGTGATCAGTAAGTACTTCTTTTAATTTCTCTATTTTTTCTTTATCGTATTGAGCTATACATTTTTCTCTGCTCCTCTCCCTTCCTCCCCCTTCAACCCTTTCCCAGGTCCCCATGTTCCCAGTATACTCAGATCTTTTCTTTTTCTACTTCCAATGTGTATTAGATCCATATATGTCTCTCTTAGGGTCCTCATTATTGACTAGGTTCTCTGGGATTATGATTTGTAGGCTAGTTTTCTTTGCTTTATATTTAAAAACTACTTGTGAGTGAGTATATATGATAATTGTCTTTCTGGGTTACCTCACTCAGCATGATGTTTTCTAGAGCAATCCATTTGCCTACAAATTTCAAGATGTCATTATTTTTTTTGGCTGTGTAGTACTCCATTGTGTAAATATACCACATTTTCTTATCCATTCTTTGGTCGAGGAGCATTTAGGTTGTTTCTAGGTTCTGGCTATGACAGACAATGTTGCTCTGAGTATAGTTGAGCACATGTCCTTGTGGTATGCTTGAGCATCCATAAGTACATTAGAGTGAAAAGACGCAGCTCATTTTAAAAAGAGAAGGTACAGAAAGCCCAAAGGCTATCTTGAAGAATTTATAAAGCTATTTTCTGAAAGAGAAAGTATACTTCTCTGAATGGCTCAAAGACTTACAGAAGAACACGTTTGTGTCTGTTTGCAGACCAGCATACTTGTGTGTGTGAGTGTGCGTGTGTGCGTGTGTGTGTGTGTGTGTGTGTGTAAAAGAAAAAAATTAAAATGGGATATTTCATTATAACCTGGACTGGCACTGAGGTTGCAGCTCTGCCTGAACCACAAGTGAACAAGTTATAGTAGCACACATGACCAAGTTTTATATTTGTGTGTGTGTATTTGTGTGTGTGTTTTCTAAAATTACAAGGCATTCCTTCTGTTCACTGAGTATGCATTTGATTATTCTGATGATAGACAAGGCCTGGAATTTAACAGTGCCCAATAAAAATTTTGTACTCACGCAACTAGATTGAATATGATGGGAAACAGATGTTGGAAATCTTATTATCTCAAAATGATTGAATTACAGTATAAGTCCTGTGGAGGAAAGGCACCCAATATTTTAAATATTTTGATAAAGCTATCAAGAGTCAAAAAAAGATTATTTGAAAAGTGATAACAAAGCTAGAGTGTAATTATATGATAAGCAGTTAGAGAGACCTGAAGAGAGAATGATGATTCACTGAGCACTGAAAATAGTAGGCGAACATTTTGTACAGCAAAGAAACATCAGAGAACAAAAGAATGACAACAATGATAAAAAGATCAAAAAAGGGGGTGGTTGGGCTAATGAACATGAAAGAGTTCATGGTACCTTACATGGGCCACAGAAAATATCTTTAATGGTGAGTACTCAGGGGTGCATGACTTCAGGTACCAAAAGTCATCTTGATTCCTCATAAGGACTCATTGTCAGTCCAAATAGTCAATGAAATGTGTCAATGACAGTCACTTGTCTAACCAGTGATTCACAATCAACCCTTTTAATGTGGACACTGCTAAACTCTCCACAATAGATGAGGCAAGGTTTGGGCGTTGTGAATGGTGACTCTTATAACTATATAATCTATATTTGTATAGGAAACTTGATACCTTTTGCAGTTTACTATTATTTTGTAATTTAAGTTTTGTATTACTTCAGTAGTTCCTGTACAATGCTAAATAGTGTAAAAATATTGGACCTTATTTATTTTTCTATTTGTTTTAAGATGACAATTTTTTCTTAAATATTAAAACATATTTTTCAATTTATTAAATGTATTTTCTGAGTGATAACTTATTTAAAATTTTCATATTTTAATACAGAAATACATATTTAATTTTTGATTTTTTCTGTGATGATAAAAAATGATTGCTCTTGTCAAATGTGGTGTGCTCTTCTATATAAAGAAGAAGCTGGATGGATGGATTGCAGATGCAAGAATATAATGATGGGATGAGTAGATGGGAGGGACAATAGTCTACCCCTTTCATTTTCAGTGTTACTGCTGTTTATTGAAGAACAGTTAAGCAAACTTGTCAGAAATCGTCAAGCTATTCTAGAATATAAGACACATTTGACTCCCTGACATTCCTCAAGTTTGTGAAATAGTCTCAAATACAAAATACAGCCATATACGCTGAGCAAAACTGACTTTTGCACTGGAAAATTCACAGATATTTAGAGAAATATAAGCTATTCCTTAAAGAATGGTTTTACTCCTCCCCTTCATTATCTTCTGTCTGAACTAAAAAGAATCTAGGAAATCAAACATTAAAAATGGTACCTTAGTGTAGATTAGGAGTAAGTGAGAAAGGAATAAACACACGCCACATAATTGCTTCCTTCTTATTGTCTCACCCTAAGCCTGCCTTGATAGTCAAAGCCAAGGCCAGTAGTGAAGGGGCTTGCTACAAGACATGTATCTTCTTCAGAAGAGAGTGGAAATCCTGAACATTCATTATAGTGCCTTGTTCCCAGCAAAGTGATGTGACTGTGCTGATGTACACAGAGCCTTCCCCCAGTCCTCAGCGGGAAACCTTACAATGTGATGTAATTTGAAGGAAGAGGAGAGTTATAAATTATACACTGCTGCAATTAGATGTGAAATTACCACTCATCAGGTAGCCACACCATCCATAAAAACCTTCCCAGCTCGTTGCGCTGGACTTCTTAATTTGGTTCTTGGGAGGCAGTTAATTTCCTCTTTAATTGAAAGAATATCCATTGCAAATGATTTCTAGGAACAAGTGAATAGGGTGATGATTTGCTCAACTGGTAAGTGGGTCTTAAGCTTTCCTTTTGTGACCTTACTATGATTTCTTCAGGTCCCCTAAATGTCTAACTGGATTCCAGGAAAGGTCTTGTGCTTTGGCTGGAATCAGCCATCTCAGTATGCATTTTAAGAAGGGTGGGAATGTTGACTGATCACAGGGACACAAAGGAAAATTACCTAAGGTAACGTTATGTTTATGACCCTGAAAAGC
Organism: Bramus lutescens; assembly: GCA_001685075.1. Lineage (NCBI taxonomy): Eukaryota > Metazoa > Chordata > Mammalia > Rodentia > Cricetidae > Bramus > Bramus lutescens. The sequence goes on along the minus strand of LOEQ01006745.1, from coordinate 152,827 downwards.
TAGTTAAGCAGGCTGTGGACTACAGTGTCTAAAATACCACTGTGGAGAATAAAGAAAAGAAAAGATTTGGGAATACCCAGCATTGCCCAAAGAAAACTATTATATTATTTTCTCCATTGAGAAATTGAGTCAGATTAGGTTCATAAATGCTCAACAGCATAAGTAATATTGCTTAATGGCACCTGCCAAGTCCTTTAACCGTGATGATTCTCCTTCAGAACTAGACATTAATTATTTCACAGGTGGAACAAATATTTTAATCACTATGGGTCAAAGTTTCATAGACCTTCCACTAATAACCTGACTCTAATAGAATTCCTCCTTTCTATTACCTTACATTGGCATAGCACCTCTCCAAAGAACAGAAGCAATCGCCAGAATACGTCTTATTAATTCTAAAAACATGAGAAAAGGCCAACAGAAATTTAAAAATCATCTATACACATAAGAATATTTTAAACAGTTACAACAGCTAGTTCTTATTAAATAAAAAACTTCAAAGTTATCCTTGAGGATTTTTCTATCAGTAATAACTTAAAACATTAATTTTTGATGTATATTTTGAATTAACAAGAACTTAAAGAGAATTTGCTTTCTTTTACTGTCTTTGATTCTTCTACCATACACTTTAACCCTATTGCAGTTTCCCCTGCCTCCACTCTTTCCAGTCCTCCCTCACCTCCTTTCCTCCCACCCCAAGATCCACTTCTCCTCCATCTACTCTTAGAAAAGACCAGGCTTCCCAGGGAAGTCACACTAAGATTAGGCACAAACCCTCATGACGAGGTTCGGCAGTGCAACCCATTAGCAGGAAAACAATATCAAAATCAGGCAAAAGACTAAGAGTCACCCTCCACTTGCACTACTAGGAGTCCCACAAAAACAACGAACCTCACAATCATAATGAATATGCAGAAGACCTAGCACTGGCCCAAATAGGGCGCAGTGTTACTTTTTCAGTCTCTGCGAGTCACTAAAGTCCTGCTCAGTTTATTCTGTGGGCAGTGTGCTCGTGGTCTCCCCGGCTTCCCTGGCTTCTGCAATCATTTCCTAACATCTGCAGGGTTCTGAAATTTTTCTTTCTTATGTTGAGCAAACACAAAATATTTGACAAAGTTTGAAAAGGTTTAACCAACAAGTCAACACTAAGTTTCTTTTCTTGTTATAGTGAATACATACATTGACAAAATCAACCTGAAGGATAAAGGAATTATTTAATCACATAGTTCCAGATTATAGTACATCTTGTAGGGAATTAATAACAGCCCGTGCTTGAAACAACTGGTCACACCTTGTCCATATCAGAAATCAAAGAGTAGCAAAGAAACACACTCAACTTATTGCCTTCTATTTTTTATTCCATGCAGGACCCCAAAGCCGAGGGTACAGTACCTCTGTCGGGTGGGAGAGTGGATCCTCACATATCAATTAATATAATTAACATAATCTCTTACAAACAAACTCAGACATCTTTTTCCAGGTGATTTAGATTGTATCAAATTGACAATTAAAACTACTCTCCTGGTCAGGCTACACTAGAGCCTGACAAATCACACATAAGATGCAATCATATTTATTGTATGTTTGGGGATGATGATAAACTGCATCAAAAGGCAAGATAGATCTCAGTTATCATCAAGGATTTCAAAAATATAGACATATATCTTATGTAATTAGTATGCAAAGGAAGTAGATGCCATTAAAGTTCATTAAAGATGGTCATTTTCAATACATTGAAAAGGAGTAGAATGAAGTTATGTTTCTCTCTAATTGTGTGTGTGTGTGTGTGTGTGTGCGTGCTTGCGTGAGAAACAAGAGGACAACCACAGTGCCATTCCTTAGGCACCTGCCATTGTGTTTTTGTTGAGACAAAGTTTCTCTCTGGCCTTGGGATTACCATTGACTGGCTGGATAACTAGCTCCAGTGATTTGCTTGTCTGTGCCTCCACGGGGCCATCATAAGCGTTTGCCATCAAAACCACCTTTTATTTATGTGGATGTGGAGACAAATTTGAGTTTTCATGTTTGGAAGCCAAGCATTTTAATGACTGAGATATCTCCCTTCCCCAATATTACTCAGGTTTCATATGTCAACACTTGTTTATAGGGAAGAAATAGAAGTGTGAGGAAAGACTTTTAATGCCTCTATAAACCTTTAATGCATGCCAGAATTTTTCCAAAATTAAAATAAAAACTTTTAATATATTCCTGAAAAGTCCTGCAAAGTTGTGGCGGAATTTTTGAGCCAATTTCCGACAATCATCAAAGTACCATGAAATTGTATGAGCTAGCCCCTGGGTTCAGTACATGTATAAACCTACACAGCCTGCTCTTCCCACAAATTGTGACTAGTTCTGGATCACAACTTCCTTTGAACCACACAGGGCAAACAATGACAGGCAAGAAAGAATAAGGTCATCAAGGCCAAGAGAGAAAGAGCCCCTGATGGGTGTGATTGGACAAGATTCTAAGGCTATATTTACATGTATTTGAAGCAACAGAAACAAAATGCCTAGGTTGTACCAAATTCTAGGAATTCCTATCCTTCTTGACCACAGTGTGGCCTGGAAGACAAAATAAATAAGGTCTAAGGCTTCAGTCAACCCAGAGGAAGTTTTTTCTCTTGAGAATTTAGTTCAGAAACACTTCAGGGAAGAGCTGTAACATTGGACACTGGAGAAAGAAGCTGTGGTGGAATGGAGACAGCACCTTCAGAATAAGATGTTTCAAAAGGAACATCCACACAGAAATGGTACATGACTGTGTATATTACCAAGAGAAGGGCAGGCTGTCCTACCCTGAGACAGATGTATGGTGGTGTGGGACTGGTACCCAGCTTAGCAACTCTGCACAGGTGAGAGGACCATGGGCCAGTGCCCTCAGGGAAACACAAATTAAAGCAATAACTCAAACATCATATCATGCATGTGGAAATAGGATAGACCTGGATACTATAATACCATTCTGGAATAATATTCAAGACTTCCATTGGGACATATTTATCTCTGACATCTACTGAATAGATCGAAGGAATTTTATCATCATTTTAAATTAAAACACACACACACACACACACACACACAAGAGAGAGGAGTTAAACTCCCAGTTAGTCATGCATCTAACAGTTAGAAAACTAGTCTTCTGCTACAGGGAGGAAAAGGTATTAATATTTCCATTTTAAAATAAAGCTATTCAATATTGTGTAGTCTAAATCCAATTGATCTATGATATTGGCTCCATGCTTTCCCATTCCCTTAAACTCGTTTTGCTATTGTTTTGAGATAGGGCCTCACATCACTCACGCTAGCCTTGAACTTACTACTTGCTTTAAACTTCTGATCTTCCTGCCTCTACCTCCCAAATACACCACCATGCCCAGTTTCTAAGCGTCTTAAACTTCCCATAAACAAGCTCATGCATGCTCTTTCGTCACTACAACACACAAACTATTATTAATTTTATATTCAAATTTATTATTGATGTATAATTTAAGGTCTTGAACTAATCTTAATTATGCCACTAGCACCATGTCTTCTTTCTAATCACCTTGCTTTCATTGTGAATCACACTGTTAAATAGGCTACAAGGGTTCCTAAATTCTAGTCGTTCTCTGGAGCAGTCACCGTCTAAATGACCAAAAAATTAGACTAAAGCAATAGTGTAGTGATAAAGAGATCTCCAGTATTTGTAGAGGTAAGATGGGATTTAAAGCAGAGGAACAATTGATTTAACTCTGAATATTTTGTAGTATTTGCACAAACTAACTGATAGTGTATTTTTCAAAATTATAAAAGCTATTATAGAAATGTTACAAAGAGTAAAGAAATGTTTAGAGATGTGAGGTAAAGCCCTGTCAGGAGCAGGAGGTAGTTGACCCAGGGTGTCAACCTCTAATTCCTGACCTTAGACCGTCTATTCATCTATGGTGATATCTGATCCTAAAGTTAGAAAGGAAAGAGAATTACTGGGGAGAAGACAATACAGAGACTATTAGACCAAGTTCTTGCAGATGGATAATGAACAAAAATAAATTGATTTTATTTTTTAAAAAATAAATTCTTTTTAATACTTTCTTATCTACAAAACAGACAGTAATGTTGTGGAGTTGTACAAACCTCTGGACAGACCTAAGATATTCAGGGATCCCTCTTGTCATGTGTGGGAAGTACACAGTTAGAAAATTCTGTTGCTAAATATTGATCCCCCAGTTGGGATTTTGAGCATATAGGTGGATAGTTAAAGAATGGAACTCCTAGTATTGAAATAATAGTCTAATGCCCCATCTCTACGTCATGATATTTTGTTTGGGCTTTAACAAATAAAGTTTGTCTGATGATCAGAGTGTGGAGCTCACCACTAGTTAGCCATAGAGGCCAGTTAATGGTGGCACATAACTTTAGTCCCAGCACTCGTGAGGTAGAGGCAGATGGATCTCTGTGAGTTCAAAGCCACCCTGGGATACGCAAGATTGATCCAGTCTAAAAGAGAATCAGAGTCAAGCGGTAGTGGTTCATGTCTATAATCCAAGTTCTAGGGAGTCACATGCCTTTAGTCACAGTACTGGGAAGGTGGACACAGGAAGGGAGATGGCTGGGCTAAGAGAGGAATAGAAGGCAGGAGGAGACAAGAGCTCACAACATTCAGTCTGAGAAATCCTAAAGACAAGATCACCCTTTTAGCTGACAAGTTTGTGAGACGTAGTGGGAGACTGTTCGTTTGTTTCCCAGCTGCCCCTATCCAAAATTAATTACACGGAAACTATATTAATTCCAATACTGTTTGGCCAATAGTTTAAGAGTATTTCTAGCTAGCTCATACATCTTAAATTAACCCATTTCTATAACGTTATATTTTACCACAAGGCTCACGGTTTATCAGCAAGGCCCTGGCACATCTGTCTTCTACAGAGGCTATATGGCATCTCTCTGATTCCACCTACTCTCTCTATAAATCTCTGTTTGGATTTTCCACCTGGCTTTACTCTGTTAAGCCACTGGCCAAAAGCAGCTTCTGTGTTAACCAATGACATTAAAAGATATTCACAGTATACGGAGGGAAGTCCCACATCAGTGAGAGATGGCTATGGCTTGCTCTTTTGTACTCTGATTTTTCAGCATTTACCCCAATATTGGCTCCAGGTATTTTATTAATACCAATTAGGATTTGAGCAACATCAGTCTATCATTTGTACCTAAAATAGCTTCCATTTTCATGTGATTCATCTACTGACATCCATAGTAATATATCTGGATTTCTCTTTGTAAATTGGCCATTTTACATTTTAGTTAAATTTAGCATATATTTTCTAACGTCAACATGGACATGCTAATCTCTATCCTATAAATAATGCAATTCTTGATAACCATGAAGCATTGAATCATGTTCATATCTTTGCAGGAAGTTTTATATGAAACATACTTTTTGAGGCTCTCATGTTTGTGTTTATAGCCTTAGTGCTTTTTTGCAGAACTCAAGATATATTTGAAAGGATGCATAATTGTACAATACATACTTACTGAAATATTAATGTGTTTTGTGTCATAAAGCTTTATGTAACAGTAAGTAAATAAGTTAATTTTCTTTCTGTTCTGTGTGACATATTTTAAAGTTTTAAATTATTTATGTCACTTAAAGAGGTACAAAACATAATAAAGTTTGAAATGAGTGTCTAGGCTCCCTATCATTATAGTTTTTCCTGCCACATTTTACCTGAATTTTAAATATATATAAAAAGTCAATTGTCCTTTATTGAACTTGTATTTAATAATTACATCTAACTTACATAGAAGGATGATGTAAAAGCAAGAGAAGTTAAGCACTAGTCCATATGCCTGTGAGTCAGGAAACACTAAAGTCAAGTTCCATTTCAAGTTTGCTTTAGTTAAATAAAACATAAAAATAATCCTTGAGGTAAAATGATAATTCTATTAATTGGAAGATAAGATTCTATATACATCGTAGTTTTCAAGAGAGATGACTCTTATCATGATAAACAGATTAAGATTATTCTGTGTGTCACTTACTTTTAGGTTCTGAAGATACGCATTGTTAAAGTCATTTCAGCGTGTTTTGTCAAGATTAGTTTTCATTTGCAGAAGAGAGATGGTAAATATCTTTAAAGCAGTTTACTAAACAGGTTGCATTTATGTACTATATAGTTATATGTGTGTATTTGTATGTATAATGTATGTCTACAGATGTATGCATCCATACATATGCACATATTGTATGAATTTTAAATAAGAAAAACAGAGTCAAGTCCTCCTACAATCAAATTGAGATATATATTTTTAGATCTTTTCTTTCAGTTGGTACAGTGTTGGCTTATCCTATAGACCAGTAAATTTCTGACAGAAAAGAATCTTATACCATAGTTCATTTTCAGTTTTCAAGAATTCAATCTGATATACTTTTTGAAAAAAAAAAGTCTCAAAACAAAATTGAAGATTTCTGTTACCTTTCCTCAGTAAATCAGCAGTGACTTGATGCCCAGAAGTAAAGAAGACTGTAGCATGTGGTCTGAGTGTCACTCCACATAACCCTTCTATGTAAGTTCAAGTCAGAGAAGGAGAGACTGCCAAGAGGCAATTATGGATTTGTTTACTTTGAGTATGCATACAAATCCTTTGAAAAAAATCATCCTATGTCATCAAAGGTTCCAGTCAGAAGGTTCTTCTGAACCATGTGTAAAACATTAGCACCACCTTTCTCTCTCTCCCTCACACACAGATACACACATACACACAGAGAGAAATCAGAGGCATTTTGCAGTGTATTGGTATTTAGCACATTTAGCTTTGTTCCTTTTTTATCCTTTTCTAATCTATTGATAAATGTTTATTTTGACTTATTTCTTTATGGCTGTCTTCATTAAGATTCCATTACAAACTCCAATGATCTATCTCTTTTATCAAGTCAGGTTCTCTACAGAAAAATTTGCATATCTGTGTATTAGTAACAGGACCCACAAGTGAAAGTTTCTACAGCTTTGTAAACATTAAGGTCAGCTGCAAGATGTCCTTTCTCCTGCCAGTTGTTTAAAAAAAAATAAAAGTTATGAACCCACTACCCCACAAACTGCTGGGGAAGATGCTCTGCTAGAAAACCTCATTTCTCAAATTTCCACTAAAAAAAAATGGGATTGTCTATCTTTTAACTATTCATAGAATAAAGATAGATCATTTCTCTTGGTACCAAATTGATATACCTGGAGCTACACTTTTGAATATATGTACATTTTATACCTCACCAGGTGTCTCTGAGATCTAATTTAAAGAAAAAAAAACAAACATAAAATGGTGAACCAAAAAGTTAAAACCAAAAATCATAATAAATACTAGGTAATAGTTTGATGCATAGATAGATGAGAAATAGTAGGTAAATACATATAGTGAATAGATGTTAGATAGATGATATGTTGATAGGTATACATAGAGAGACATATTAGATCTATAGATAGATAGATAGATAGATAGATAGATAGATAGATAGATAGATAGATAGATAGACTGGTAGATAGAAAGAAAGATAAATAGACAGGCAGATAGACTAGACAGAGGGATGATAGACAAATAGATAGATAAATAATAGATTTAATAATACAGAATGCACTTGTTCATTAGTGCTATTAGTAATTTTTGTGTTCATGCATACAAAAGATAAAAGCTAAGAACGTTGAATAAAGAAAGTTTACAGGTCTCCCTAGAAGAGTATGTCAATTGGTAAATGATGAGGTTTTGTTATGAACATGCAAGGAGTCCAAAGGTTTCAAAGAATGGTGACATTTGATATGATACTGGATTCCAAAATCAGAGGAATTGACTTGGATGTAAATAGATACATTTTCAATAACTTCAGGAAGTGAAATTAATATATTTTCTCTTTTCTATTTAAAAATATTGAAAGTGACATTGATATGCTAATATGAATTAAATAAAGTATATCCTTAGGTGAACCTAGCATCTAAATAAATTTACCAATTTTCTATTAGAAAAAATGGAGAGAAAAATTAATTTCATGTGTATTTATGTGTTTATGTAAATGTTTCCTCCTGTGTGGCTGTTCATGTATGCAAATATGTGAGCATGTGTGGCCAGAAGCAAATGTTGAGCACCTTACTCAATTGCTCTTCAGTTTTTACAAAGATTCAGGGGCTTTGATTAGAATCTAGAGCAGCAATTCTCAACCTTCCTAGTGCTGTAATCCTTTTATACATTTCCTCACATTGTGGTGAACCCCAACCATAAGTTATTTTTTGCTACCTCTCAACTGTAATTGTGCTACTATTATGAATTACAATGTAAGCATTTGGTACACATGATGTCTGATATGCAACCCTCAAAGGGATTGTGACACATGGGTTGAGAAACACTGATTTCTATCTTGCCGGTTAGAATAGCTATCCAGTTTGCTCTGGTGAACCCCTTTGTCCATTCATCGTGTTTAGGGATTAAATGCAGGCCAACATTCCTTCTCTGCATTTACGTGGGTGCTGGGGATGTAAACTTAGTTTTCATGCTTTCTTGACAAGTGCTTTACTCTATAAGCAAACTGCTCTACATAAACCTATTAATTCCAAAACTACGAGGGAGAAATAAGAATAAAATGATGTTAAGCATTTTTAACTTAAAAATATGTCATTTTTTGCTTTGCATTCTCTGATTATTATTAGGAAATGAAAACTATATTACTGTAAAGAATTCTTTAACATTCTACTGTATTAGTATAATATAGTATGTATAACAAATCTCATTGTTGCACAATTAAATTTTTTCTTTAGTTGCATTTTAGACCTCAAGTCATGTGTGTGTTTGTTCCTGAATTATATGTATAGATCATATATATATATATATATGTATGGATTATATTTGCTCATATATTATTACATAGATAGATATAAATTACGTATATAGATAAATTATATATGCTCCTGCATTTGATTTATATATCGTGCATATATATCTTTAATGAGTTTTTTATGTATATCATCCAATTGTAGTGTAGCAACATACCAATAATAGATAATTACCAATGTATGATCATTATGGTTCTTTTTAAAAAATTATTATTCATTTTATTTACCAACCACAGTTCCCCCTTCCACCCTTTTCCCTTTTCCTCCTCACCTTCCCATCAACTCAGAAAGGATAAGGCCTCCCATGGGAACCAAGCAAGCCTCGCACATTAATTTGAGGCAGGACCAAGCCCCTCTTTCCCGAATCAAGGCTGAGCAAGGCATCCCACCACAGGGACTTAGCTCCAAAAAGTCAACTCGCGAATCAGGAATAGATCTGAGTCCTACTGCTAGGGGCCCCTAAAATAGACCAAGCTATACAACTATCACCCACATACAGAGGGCCTAGTTAGGCCCCCTACATCCTCCCCAGCTGTCTGCCAGTCTAGGGTTTTTGAGTTCTCACAAACTAGCTTCATCTACATCTGCGGATTTCCCTGACATGATCTTGATTCCCTGCACTTGCTCATATAATCCCTCATCCCTTACTTCTCCTAGAGTCCCTGAGCTTGGCTTGGAGCTTCACTGTTGATCTTGCATCTGCTTCCATCAGTTACTGGATGAGGGCCCTATGATGACAATAGGATAGTCACCGATCTGATTACAAGGGAAGGTCAGTTCAGGCACCCTCTCCACTACTGCTGTGAGTCTTCGCTGGGGCCATGCTTGTGGATTCTTGGGAAGTTCTCTGGCACCAGGTTTCTCCCTAACCCAATAATGGCCCCCTCTGTCGAGGTTCTCTTTCTTTGCTCATTACATTACAGTTCTTAATGCCCTCTTTCAACTTTTTAAAAAGAGTTTATCATTTATGAATTTTTTACATTTATGTAATATACTTTATTCAAACTCATCCCCTACACTTTTCTTCTCCAGCTATATCTACATCTTTCTCACCCTACACATGTCCTAACTTCATGTGTTCTCTCCGTTGTTTTTAAACCAGAGTCTAATTCATGCTGGTGACACATACAAGAATGAAGAGTCAACCACTAGGTCACGAGACTCTTAACAGGAGTTACATCCAGGAAGAAAACCATGCTGCTTCCTACAGCATCCGTCACATATTGAAAGTTTCTTAGCTTTGTAAGTTCCTCTCCATTGGTAGGATTTTAATTGACGTGATCTTAAGCAGGTTTTATGTATCCAGAAAAATCTGGCATAAGTTCAGGAGTGCCATTGTCTTTTCCTGTATTTTGTAGTTTTATCTCTTTAACTGCCATTGAAATTAGCATTGTGCTTATTTGATTATTTAAAGGTATACATGATTTTTTCTTATGCTTACAAATATTTTGATTTGAGAATAATATAGACGTTTACTCAATAAATTTTGTCCCTTGGAATATTCAGCAGATTGTCTTCGGTTCTATTAGTGTGAAATTGTAGGATTAGTTTTCCTCAATAAACACTATGGATTGTCGACATCTGTTGTTTGCTTTGGTTATATTAACACAAGAATTCCATCAGGCTTTCTGTTCTCTTTCTGCCTGTTTCAAGTATCAGTTTCTTATGTAAACTCATGAAACAAGCAAAATACATCAGGAAAGGCAGGGAAGGCAGAGCAGCAAATTGGGTATGTTTCCTGTTTGAAAGTGAACATTCAAAAGAGCAATGTCCTCACTTCTTAGAGTCTCAGTCCTTTTACTGAAATCTCCTTTTAGAATAATGCTCACATATTTCAACATTTTAAAATTGTTAAACCATACTCTAACTCTTATGACTAGGGTTCTGATTTTTTTCTAAGATAGACAAATTAAAGAACTGACCAGATTATACCCCCATTTCAATTTTGTAGTGAAGGAATTATCCATCCGATTGCTAATTTTTCGCTGCTAATGGGATTATGTAATGAACATGATGAGCCTTATATATGCGTAAGTATTGGGCTTTTGTGTGCATTTTGTGTAAAGTATACGTTCTTATATCATGACAAAACATGCTATGTTAGTATTGAATCAGGGGAGCTAAGAACATTAGAAATACTGATAAAATAGTCTCAGGAAACAACAGCAGTACACTCTCCAAAACTTAATGGATTCAGGAGTCAACTAAGAACTTGTTTGCTGAACTCTCAGGAAATCCATTTGTGGCGATTCATGAGCATTTCTATTCCTAAGATGCTTGCTCCAAGTCTGCAGATCACCCCTTGTACAGCAACCACAGATAATTGTTAGTATTGGCAGTAAACAGAATTGGCCCTATTTTCACCATGATTATTTTGTGAATAGGGTGTGTGTCTGCATTTTGTTTTGCTTTGTTTATCTAGTGCTTTTGTTCGCTTTTGATATGCCAAATCTTGTGCCAATTATAGGCAGTGACTGTAACTGAAAACTTGGCAGTCATAAGAATTACCGTGCCTGTGATGTGAAAAATAATTCATACTGTCAAACATCAATAAAGTCTATTTTTCAACTACAGTTAGATACAGGAACCTAACACCTAGCTTAGGGATGAAAAAATAGAAAAAAATAATCAGAAATATCTTGGGCACTTAAAAAATAAAACAATAGTTAAAAACTCCCACAAAATTAAAGAACAAAATTTTTAAAAATGTAACTTTAACTTCCACATTCTCTTTTTGTAATGATTCCATTTATATTGGATTGAGAATATGTTTTGGAAATAATATTATTCCTTTCACGTATGTTCAGTCTGCAGTCAGCCAATTACCTGCATCCCAAGATAGGTATGACTGCTTACCCAAAACACATGAAGAAGACCACTTATCATAATGTCAAAGACGAACAACCTTGCAAACTTACGTTATATTTAGAATCCTCAATAGTTACAGCAATAGCAAAAGGTCCAGTAAAGGAAAATTCTAAACACACTACAGCATTTTGGTGGACCAGTGTTTTTAAGTGATATAAGAGGGGAAACCGTAATAAAATAAGGAACCTACTTATCTTGATACATTGTCAACAGTTTCTGAAGCAGAAGATACTCCTGGATGTTCAGAAAGCCTTCAAATGAGTGGCAAATTTGGAGATGGATATTGGAGCTAAACCTCTGAACTTCAGTAGATCACCTGTCACCCCCAAATGTATATTCAGATCATTCCCTTCTCTCATTTCCTCCCTTCTGGGAAAATCCTTAACATTACCTCAAGCCGTTTTGTTTGTTTTGTTTTGTTTTTAATCTTTCAGCAGGTTTCCTCTGCATAGGCGGGGCACTGACCATCTAAGATCTCACTTCTACTGAGAATTGAGGTGTTGCTGATATTTGATCACAGAGTGTGAAGATACGGCTGTTCTTCCTAACCTGTCTAAGGCACCTTCTGATAGGTTTAATGCAGAGCTGAATGACCAATAGATAGACAGGAGAGGCTGGTGTGGAGAGAGGAACTCGGAGGAAGAATCTGAGAAGCAGGGATTTGCCAGCCATATGTAGAGGAAATCAGACAGATTGTACTGCAGAGAGGTAAGAAGCCACATGGCAGAATGTAGATTAATATACACGGGTTAATTTGAGTTTTAAGAGCTACTTGGGAACAAGCCTAAGATAAGGAAATGCTTTCATAATTAATAGGAAGTCTCCATGTCATTATTTGGGAACCTGCATTCCAAAGAAAGTCAGACTACATTCAGAGTTATTGCTTACCCTACTATGTACCTAAAATCAGAAAAGACTTCCTCCCATGCTTTCTCTAAATATAAAACAGTTCTGGTGTTCTTCTTCTGCAAATTAATATTTCTAAAAGCTAGAGTTTGGTTTGCAAAGATCCTGGGGGAGCCCTTGGCATGTTATTTTCATCCCCACCATGTCAGGCATCCTGTTAAGGCAGCACAGAACCAATGCAGACTTTTCTTCTAATGTTCTGTTTTTCTTCATCCAGTACAGAGATTAGATGACTATAAAGGGAAATCTTGTGTTCTTTTGCTCTTTTGTTGCTGCTGATTTCAGTTATAGCAGCGAAAGCCATCATAGTTCAGCAATTCTGTCTTTGGTTGAGTTCTGGTGTCTTCATGAATCTATAGCTGCTGACTTACTGCTAGATCTCAGGTTCCTCTAGATGATGAGGTGAGCAGGCTCACAAACCTTCTACTTCCTCCCATTGACACATTCCTTTGTTTATACAAGGGCTTAGCTTGACTTTTATTTGCCTAATTTGAAACCTACTTTACTTCTGTGCTAAGAGTATTCATCAAAGTGGAGGAGATGCTATAAAATTTAACTTTCAATGAATCTTTTATTATGAAATTCACAACCTTTTCTTTGGTTTAGGACCTATATCTCTTTGCATTAACTTTGTAAATGGGAAACACAGGTGCCAGGATTAATATTTGAAAAGTTAAGAATGCAAGTATTCAGAAACTATACTCTTAGTTGCCTTGCACATGCCTCACAAGCCATTCATGGGAATTCCACAAAACCGACGTTATATATACTCACTGCTGTATCCCAGTACTGTTCTTAATGCCTGCGATGTTACCACCAGTTGTAATTTGTTCCTAAAATAATTACTTAGAAAGATTATAAAGTCCTGAAGGTTGGAGTTATAGTTATGTAAAGATAGAAGATGTTCTTTATGAAGAAACCTAAATAAATGCAAGAAATTCAGCTTTTTTCGTGATAGTAGCACCTGTAACCACATGAGCCTTCATCAGATGTCTTGTGGTTCTACCTCTAAGTGACTGGGCCGGCTAGTTCTTATTTCAAGTCAACAAAATCCAGAATGCTATAAGAAGAAGGAGACAATGATGCTAAAGATTGGCCTGTGACCTTCCTAACATCTGTAACTATGGACTCTGAATTATAGCTAATTCTTTCTGAATAAGTAAATGATTACCTTTTAATTTGTTATAAAGGAGGCAGTACTGAAGCTGATTGGTGTACGCTGGAAGAAGCTGGGAAGATGCACCTCCTGCATGCATATCAGGCTGCATCCAGCCCTTAATGAGGGTTAAGTGAGGTCAAGCAGCATGCATTTGAAGTATGCTCAGAGAAGTCCCAGTTCCCAGACTTAGAGCCTTTGTAATGGTCCTGTCCCCATACCTCCATAACTGTGGACATTTAGGCAGTAGGCCCACCATTGCTGCTAATGTGAATAACAGACAGAAAAAACTGTCTTGTAATTATCTGTTCTGAGACTCTGCATTAGTAATCAGTTTTGAGCAATCAAGCCCAATTCAGTCTCTCCTGAGGAAGTCCTGTGATCTTCCCTCCTTTCATTTGTTCCTTGACTTCCCCTGGGAGAATTATTCCTAGATTTCAAATGGTATGTCTTTGTTACCTGAATTGTAAACATTGTCCATCTATATAGCGATTTATGTATGTTCTATTGTTTTATTGAGCTGTACAATTTTCCCTGCTCACCTCCCTTACAGATGACATCAAGCCACAAGTTTTGTGGCTTGAAAAAGATTAGAAGCTGTGGTCTTGAAGGAGGAGGCGTGTCTCAGGTCACAGAGTATGGGCTCTCTCTGTCTCATGATTGTGTCTCAAGATATAAGATACTGCTCAGAACCATGCAACCATGCCTGCCTGTCTGCTGCCATGCTCCCTGTTGTGATGGACTCTAATCCTCTGAAACTGTAAACCCCAAATAAATACTTTCTTTGATATATATATATATATCAAAGNGACCTGTGAGCAAACCTGTCAAACCTGTGGTGCTTTTCTTGATTGATGATTAATATATGAGACTAAATTACTGTGAGAAGTACCACCCTCAGAGGGTGATCCTTGGTGCTGAGCAAGAAAATAACACTCCTCCATGGCCTTAGCATCAATCCTTGATTTCATGTTTTTGCCATGAGTTTCTCCCCCAACTTTCCACAGTGATGAACTGTGATGTAGAAATGCAATATGAGATAAAACCGTGTCTCCCCAAGTTTGGACATTTTTTTTTATCACAGCAATGGAATACCTAACTGAAATAGTGATCCTTATTTATATACTAGACTCATCTGTCCATTCTTGAGCACATTAAAATTAACACTCACTGTGTGTTCAATTTATGTTTTACCATGGGAGACTGGTAGAACAATCCCCAGACTGTATACATTAAGAAAGAAGAGGAATAAAAACATTCAATGATATGAGTGTACACACACATACACACATACACACAAGCATACAGATGCTTAGTATAATTTGTTATGTGAATCAGTATGATATTTAAGCTTAATGAAGAAAGACACAGGGTAGTCATTAGTGTAGTTTATAGCTAGGTAGTACTGATTATTCATTTTCTCTTTGGGTAGTGTACACAACTCCTTTTAGCAGTATGAAGGCCATCCAGCAGTGATGAAGCTTCGGGATCGATACCAGTTGTTTTCTATACCTTCTATGACTCAGTGATGTGATGTTTTGAGAAATAGGGTCTTTGCTTCAATTTTTGGAGAGTAACCAATAGAAATTGTGAAAATTTGTAATATTTAGGTTTATGGTCTCATTTGCCAACAGCAATAGAGACAATAATTTTTGTAGTCTACTTCCTTTTTTTGCTAAAGGGTCACGATTAAACTGACTCCTAGTTAATTATCATTATACCCCTACATTTGCACATTGCCACAACAATTATTTATTTTTTATTAAAAATTTCCACCTCCTCCCCTCCTCCCATTTCCCTCC
>LOEQ01006745.1:126802-137228 GCA_001685075.1 Bramus lutescens | reverse complement strand
TCCCCCTCACTCCCCAATCCAGAGATCAGTCAGGGTTCCTTGCCCTGTGGGAAGAGACCAACAATTATTAAAGGTGCAGACAATATGAGACTGCAGAGTAGTTAGTTCAAAATAAGATATCTATATCATATGTCTGCTTCCCAAAGCTCAGTGATCATTCTGAAAGGGGGGTGGAAAGTAAGAACTCACAGGCAGGCATCAGTGACAGCTTACACAGGTTCTGCGCAAGCTCAAGTCTGAAAAAAAACCAAACTTAGATGTGGGTAGATGATCACATTAGTCTTCCCCTTGCTAAAGAAGTATTGGTAGTTTATAGTTTATATGTACAGGGAAAGGAGGAAAGGAGGTGGTGGTTTTCTTGAAGGACATGGCCCTTGTTAGGTTGAGTACTCTCCAGTGTTAGAGGTTAGAGTACATGATGAAGAATCAAAGAGATGGTGACAGGAACAACTGAGAGCTTACATCTTGATCCACAAGTAGGAGACAGAGATGGAAGACTGGGAATGGTACCAGACTTGAAATCTCAAAGCCCATCCTTGTGACAAACCTTTAACAAGGCTGTCTTTCCAAATAGTTTGACCAATGGAAACAAAGTATTCAAGCCTAGGAGCCTATGGGGTCATTCTGATTTATGCCAACAAAGAGACAATGACATTAATTATATCCAGGAGCTGAACATATGAAAGTGTGCTGACTCCTGTCATACCAGGATCAGAGAGCCAGAGATTCTTTTCTTTGCCACTGTGAGTCAGCTTCGTCTTCAAGTTATCTGCCCTCAAGTTTGCAAGATTATTGCATTAGACATGTTTCAATATCTCCTTGTTAGTTTACAGAAGAGGGAAAGTTTCTCCCTTTTTGAAATGTGAAACAAGTATTTAATTTTATTTGTCCTTTTGTTGAAATAATTTTTTCATGCAATGTATTTTGATTCATTTTCTACTTCCTCAAGTCCTGCCAGATACTCCCAATTCCCTATCCACCCAAAGCCACACCCTTTGTTGCTCTTTCTTCTTAGAAAACTGGCATCTAAATAATAATAATAGTAAACATAAAATGAAACAGAAATACATGAGTAGAATAAGACAAACAAAAAAAGACCCAAAGAAAAAGCACAAGAAACAATTATACGAGCAGAGACATATATGTTTACACAGATAAAAATCCCATAAAGGTATAAAATCAAGAACTGTGTTATAGAAGCCAAAAACTGGTACAGGAAATAGTCTTAAAATATGCCAAAGCATTATGAGATCAAAAATAACTTCCAAAAATATCAAGGTTATTCCATGATTGGCATCTATTGCTGATCTCTATGCTTAACTCTTATTTGTATACCTAGTAAGATTCTGTTGTTGAAAACTAATTTTTTTATTTTTGAGTGGTTATCAAATAAAGATAGTTTCTGGGTTACAGATGGGGCCTTGTTTCCAGGTCCCCTCTCAGAGCTGGGAGCCCATCTGGTGCAGAGCTTTGCAGACCCTATTCATGCTACCACAGTCTCTGCAAGTTCATATGTGCATTAAAATGATTCTGTTGTGTTGTTAAAAAGCTGATAGTTCCTTTCCCTACTGCCCAGCAGCTCAGACCTGAAATAATCACACAGAAACTATATTATTTAAAATACGGCTTGGCCAATTAGCTCTAGCTTCTTATTGGCTAATATTTACATATTAATTTAACCCATATCTATTTGTCTGTGTATCGTGACGTAGCTGTGGCTTACTGGGTAAAGTTTCCAGCATCTGTTTCTGGCAGGGCTACATGGCTTCTCTCTGACTCCTTTCTCTCAGCATTCAGTTTAGTTTTCCCTAAGTTCTGCCATATCAACAGGACAAGGCAGTTTTTTATTCACCAATGGTATTCACAACAATATTTATATCTACGTTTTATCTATTCTTCAACTCCATCAAAGAGTCCAAAAGGATATATTATTACCTAAGTAAACAGGAGGTGCATTGTAAGCAACTTCCAAAACTCTAGAATTGACAGAGACATCTCACTACCTGGACAGTCATCCAATGTTCTTCTGTATCATTGGGGCATCCATCTTCAGCCTACAGCCCCATAGTATCTAGCAGACTTTTACACAAAGCAGGAAATTTCAAAGACAGTTCTGCCTATATTGGCGGTTTGTTAGTCACTTTCTTCTGTGTCTGGCAATGTCTAGCAGACTCTTTCATGAAGCAGAAACCCTGAAAGACTGTCTCACCTTCCTTAGGAAAGTTCTGCAGTCATCTCACTGTGGATCCTGCATATCCAGTTCACACAACATAATGCAATTTAGGCAAGAGAAGTTTCTTACACCAATGTCTAACCAATACCATAAGGAGAATCTTCAGTGCCCATCATCCTCTTGAAGTTGATTTGTGCTGCCAGGAGTAGATGTGTCCCAATGTCATGAAAAGTACTAAGTTCTTAAATATTTTAAATGTCATAGTCTGCAATCCTTGAAAGGTCTGAAGTATGCTTATCTATTTGAAATACATTTCTGTACATCTGAAAAAATCTAACTAACATGACTAAAGCTTGACTAGATGATTGTCTATTAACCTATATTTCTTAATTATGCATTACATTTTTAAATGAGCAGCACAAACACAATTTCTTAATCAAGAGCAGAAATATATATATACACATATATATGTATATATATATATATATAACACATTATTGACCTTAAGTTTGTATCAGTTAACCCAAATTCACACCAGTGCACATCTCTATAGCATACCCACCTTTAAATGTAAACAAATATTTATAAACAATACTTGGGTATATGGGCATAGTTCTTTCCAAACTGTTTCCTGTTTTTTGTCCGGTGAAGTATTTTTGGGGGTGTTTACAGCAACTTTTCAGGGGTCTTGGTCCATCAAACCATATTAATCTGGAAGCAATCCACAGGTTCTCATCCTCTGTGGAAACAAAAAAAAAGAACCTCTTTTTCAAAGCAACATATACTTAAACCCAAATTCTGAAGTCAAGTACCTTTATAATATATATCCTGATTTAGCTTAGCAGCCCATACAATAAAATGTCTCTCTGCGTTTAACTCCGACACAGTCAAAAAATTAAAAAATAGCACAATAAGATACATAATCCAGACTCTCTGTGTATAGTCCATGTTTACGTGGTTTGTTTAAAATCTTTTAATATTTATTTTCTTATCTTTACTCCTTTAATCTATGACTATCTGTACTCTGTCTCCTTAAAGACTTTGTTTCATTTTTTATAAACCTTTTATTCTCTTTATAACTCTCTATATTCTTTTTCTTCTCTCTCCCAAGCCTACATATATATATATATATNATATATATTTAACACACTGGATCTCATTTAGATTTCTTTTATGTCTGAATCAGTCCTATTGGGTATCTGTAGTTCTTTACTGTGCAGAAGTGCTTCTTACAATGCCACCCAAGAAAATGCCACTACTGAGTATGCGTAACTCTATTCTTTTGTGTCTAGGATTCCTTTCTAAGCTTTCTCAGGTTTTATATGGTTTTAATCAACCACATTGAGTGGCAATTTGTTGTTAGAGCAGCTTCTAGTTCATTTTTCTAACACCTGGTAGTTCAGACCCAAATAACCACACAGATACTGTATTAATTAAATCACTGGTTGTCCCATTAGCTCTATTTTCTCATTGGCTAGCTCTTACATCTTAATTTAACCCATTTTTATTAATCTGTGTATCACCATGTGGCTGTGGCATACCAGGTAAAGTTCCATCAAGCTCCAGTGGGGCTACAAGGCTTCTCTCTGACTCCTTTCTTGCAGCATTCAGTTTAGTTTTTCCTGCCTACCTAAGTTCTATCTTATCAACAGGCCAAGGCAATTTCTTCATTCATCAATGGTATTCACAGCATACAGAGAAGAATCCCACATCACTGTTGCAAATAGAGGGTCTGTTTTCATGGTGCCTTCCAACCACATGGGATCTTGCAATCTCTCTGCCTTTTCTTGTGCAAAGTTCCCTGTGTTCTGAGGTAAGAGATTTGAGATATCCCATTGAGGACTGAGTGTTTCAAGTTCTCTCACTCTCTCCATTTTGTCTAGTTTTGGGTCTCTATTTGTTCTAATTCCCTATAGTAGGAATCTTCTCTGATGATGATTTAGCAAGATACAACTTCAAGCATATGACCACATTTGAGTTGAAAATGTCACAGAGTTCCAGCTGCTGACTTACTAAGAAAAGAATCAAATGCATTTGAAAGCAACTGACTTAGACACATCTGGAAATGGATATTGAATCCTCATCCTCTGAGTCAGAGATAATAACTGCTAGACAAAATCAACATGAGGCATTCAGAGCTATGATGACAATGATATTTTTCTCTAAATGTGGATCACTTTGGAGAACAAGAAATGATAAGAACAGTCTGGCATTAAAGCTAAGGCACATAAAGTGTCTCTCCTCAGAGTTCAAAACTCCATTTTGTTCTTCTGGAAGTATTATTTTTAGAGCAATCTGAGTGAGTAATATAAAACTTGGGACAGTTAGACATACATTTAAAATAACTCAGTTGAGAAGAGGTCTGAGCCTAAAACTATCAGAACCATTACTCACTCACATCCAGGTAACTTAGAAAACAATAATTTCCTGATCTGGTTACTATTGGAGCCTTACGTAAGTGTGACTTATATGTGGCAAGTGTCTCCAGCAGGTGTGATTTCTGTCTTCTGTGTTAGTACTGCCATGCCAACATACCTTACTTATTGCTAATATCCAGTGCAATTGATGCAATAATCTTTTCTCAGAGGAGGAATATTTAACTCATAATCCAATCGAAAACTTAACCACAATAAGCTGTGGCAGGTAGTGTTACAAACAGCAGTAATTCTGTACCTCCCTCCAAATCTGTTAGCCACACTGATACCTGGATCTAACATGGGTCGGTCAAATACACACTGCAAAGGCCATACAAACCAAGTGCTTGGAGTGTTTAACTTACAAATCCAATGGCAAACAAGATCCTACATCTTCCTGTAACATGTTTGCAGGGAGTGGGCCAGCAAGGCCTCCCTTTTCCTCTGGAAAAGAAGCTATTTTAAGATGAGCAGCACAGATACCTGTTTACAAGCCTGGGTGCTGCATTGGCTTCTGTTTTCTAGCATGCAAACAGCACAAGCTCCTGTTTCCTAGCCTGGATGCAGCACAGACTTCTTTTTCCTAGCACGAGTGCAACACAGATATCTGTTTCCAGCCTAAATGCTGCACAGCCTTCCATTTCCTAGCATTCATGCAGCACATACTTCTATTTACTAGCCTGTGGTGCTTCTTTCAGGGAAGTCAGCAGATTCGTTTTTCATTTCCTTTCAACAATCAAATACTTATTCTCAAATTAGCAACTAAAATGCATCTATTTCCTCAGACACAAACCTCAAAGTCTCTACAGTTTGTGAAGAATTTCAGAATGTTTCCAATGATATCTCAGCCTGAAAACTATTATTAGAAAACACTTTGGGATAGTTACATCAAATGTTTTTTCAGAATGTTGGTCATTCATCTTAGGTCAGTGCTTTTTGACGATTCATTGAGCAGACAACAAATACAGACATTTCTTGCCGCCGAAGCACAGATGATGGATTATAAATGGTAAACTGCAAAGAGGGGCGCCTCCCCCTCAAAACTCAAAATGTATCCTCGTACAGTGAAGATGGGATGAAATCAATCCCTGACTGTTGTCAGGGCAATTGTCTGCAGCAGTGAGTAGCGTTGTTAATACCTGGAGTCTTTCCTAGAAGACTTACGTTCCGCCATTACAGCAATGCTATGGACATGAAAGACACAGAAGAGACCAAGAGGGAGACAGGAAATGGGGGCAGAAGAAAAGGAAGAAAACAGAAAGGGAACAAGAGGACATGGAAAGAAGGGAGGAAAGAAAGTATGGAAGAAAGGAAGGAAGAAAAGAATTACCAACCGATACACAGGTAGATATTTGATAAGTGAAAGCAACTGCTCCATCACACTGTTTTGAGCAGACACTGTCCTTCACCTGGATTGGTACAACTGCTCCTACTCCTGGGTCATTCTTCTTGATCCTGTTTCTATGTTGTCAGCTTTGTATGTGAATCAGGACACTACTCTGGCTTATTAATACCATTTTGATGTTATACCATTAAACATGTACCATTATGCCAATGTTTAAGTCACGTGACTGAAAAGAGCTAGCCTAACTCCATGCTTTGTCAACTAATTTTTCCTTTCATTTTTCATATTCCACATAGTTTACCATTTTTTATCTTTCAAGGAACATGGTCTTTGTTATTTGTTGACTTCTTTCTTTCCTCTTGTTTCAACATTTGGTTCCTAAATCATCCTTACCCAACCCATTGAAGGGAATCTACAGGGCTGTGGATATGGCTTATTCAGTAAAGTGCCTGCTACACAAGGACAAGAAATTGAGTCTGGTTCCAGCACCCACATAAAAACCTAGACATGGTTCTTTCCACCCGTTTGTAATCCTAGCATTGAGGAAGAAGAGACAGTGTATTTCTAGGTCTCTATGGCCAGCCAGACTGTCCTTTCTGGCAAGCTCCAGTCCAAGTGATTACTGCCTAAAATAACAAAAGCAAACAAACAAAAAATGAGATGGATAGTGGCTGAGGAAAAATGAAACTCAAGGTTTTCCAAATGTATTTGCATGTATGTGCCCCACATACTTGCACCTACACACACATACACACACTTTCTCTTCTTTTTCATCCCCCTGTCACACACACATTGTCTCTTTCTTTCTCTCTCTCTTTCTCTCTCTCACTCACATACACACACATACACACACACATACACTCACACAGAGTAAATAAACATTTGGAAAAATGAATTTATGAAAAGCTTTAATAACCATTTTTTAAAGAATACTATAAGTATTGTGTGCTACTAGTATATCAATAAATAAATAAAAAGTTCATAGATCTTATATTCCAATGAAGATTGATACAGGATAATAATCAAATTATTGATAAGTGTGTAAATTTCTTAGTAGTTAGAAAATATTAAGTACTATTAAACTAATTTTAAAATGTTTAGTATTTATTTTCTTAATTAATTATAATGCTTACTTATAACTTTAGTCCTGATTAATCCTTCCAAATTCTGGAATATTCCTTCTGAAATAGTACTGCTAATACTACTATTTTTAATTCTATGATTTTTTTCTCTTAAGAGATATATTTCCTTAACATTATTTATTATATACCTTCTATTCTTTTTCATTGTTATTTTTCTAAGTATTCATTAAAAGTCTGGTACAAATTCTGGACCCATTATTATTCATTTTCATCTTTTTATTTTCATGTTCTCCACCTTTTTCTCCTTTTAGCACATATTCTGTGAAATATGAAGTTAAAAAATTTAAATTCCTTTAATCGTCAGTTCCATACAATTCCTACTACTACACATACACACATATCTACCAAGAAATATTTCTTTATGTTCAATTTTATCACATACATTGTGTTTGTTTATTGTGTTACTTTGTGTGTGTGTAAGAGAGAGAGAGACAGAGAGAGACAGAGACAGAGAGGGAGGGAGGAGGAGGGAAGAGGAGGGAGGGAGGGAGGGGGAGACAGAGACAGAGACAGAGCTCATGGGCATGCAAGATGGCAGAACAGCATTCTTGTGAATATCAAATGATAACTTTGCTCTCTTCTGTGCCGGCAAAATGTTGCTGCAATTGAAGTCTAGCTCCTCCTCCAGCATGGCCATCTCATGGCCTAGCCTCTCATTGCAGTTGACGTTCAGGGAAGCCGGGAAGAAGAAGCCTAGCTGGTTGCCATTCTCCAGGTGGCATTTGATCTCCGGCAGTTCACGGTAGCCTTCATAATCCTCATCAGTGAGCCTAGGCAGTTCAGCCCCTCCCAGTCCTGCCAGTCAGTCAGCAGAGAGGCCATGCTGAAGTGGAAATCCCTGCTGTGCAGGACATCGCCTTGTAGAACAAACATGCGCAGGCTTTCCAGGGGTGTTGGTGGTGCTNNGGGGAGCTGACCCCCAGCAGGTCATGTTCAGAGCCCTCTTCATTGCGCGAACTCTCATCAGTCTGTTCCACCCCGATGTACAGCTCCAGGCTATTACTCAAGACTGGGTCCCCATCAGGAGCACCCTTCTTATCATTTCCGGTCTGCTGGGCAAGGGATGACTTCAGCTTCCGGACACGAAGGCTCCCTTCATTCTCAGACCCAAAGTCATCTCTGTCACTGTCTTCCCTCCGCTTTGCTAGCTGGCTCTCAGGCCAGGCCATCAACCGGGAGATGTTGGTGTTCTCCTCCTGGCTCAGGATGGCCACTGCTTCCTCTCGGGTTCTGGACATCCATTTCATTAATCTGTATGATTCAGTCTCCCTCACAGATCCAGCAGTCTTTGGCTGCAATGTTGTTGGAATTTACCTCTCCAACATAGATGCCCAGATCCTCATCATCCTCTGTGTGGTAGCACACCATGGGGCCCATTTTGTCTTGGTAACTGTTCTTACAGAGCTCCACCTCCTCTCACTCCAGCTTGTCCATTTACTCTGCCTCCTGCGGGCCGGGCCGTGCTCCATGAACTCCGCTGGGTCATAATACTCATGACTGATGGGGGGTGCTCAGAAAGGACATATGGCTCCAAGATGCCCATGGGTGAGGTGGGTGGGAGCAGCTTGCTCAGTGCCATGATATGCTCAAAGGTGATGTCGGTCTGAATGCCACAGTCAACCATGAAGGTCATGGCAGGAGCTGCTCCCCGCCCCACAGATGGGGTCTGCATCTCAGCACCTGGATCACCAGGGACTCCTTGGAGGCACGCAAGGCCTCTGGGGTTTGGTCCTGAGACAGCTTGGAGAGCTCCTTCATGATCACCTGAAGCACCACTTTATACTGCTCCTCTGGTTTCTGGACCATGCACATAATACCCAGGTCTGTTTTTTTGATGCCCTCTACCAGAGATTGTAGGCACCAGGCTTGAATGTGGTAACATATATACAGACAGGCAAACACAGATAGGCATAAATTAAATTGCATCCTGCCATACTTACTGGGATGTGTTTTATGTAGTTTTAATTTGGTGACATTTTGTAACTAAGTTATTCATACATTTCATTTTATATATTTAAAGATATTTTTTGGTTTCTTGTACTCTTTTAGCATTTAGATTTTGTACGTTGGATTCTATCTTTATATTTTACTATGCCTTTATTTTCTGGATTTTTCTCTACTGTTTTGTGATTTCATTTTACTATAATTTTAAATGGAGCAGGATTAACAGCTTTGTTGCTGTTAATTCCTTCAGTCTAATAAAGCATTTCTTAAACCCAACATATACTCTATTTCACGGGTAATCAGTGCTAATTATAAAAGACTTCATTTCTCCATGACCAGATGCAAATGTGAGCCACAAGCCAGAGAATTCTCTACTAATAAAAACATATCCAGAAATGACAGTGATGATTAAATTACCAAGCTTGAATGTTAATATAACTATAATAAGTATGCTCAATATGTTCAGTGGGTAAAAAGGAAAACAAACATAATGAGGAAAGAAAGCTGGAAGATAAAATAAATGCCAGATGGAACTTGTAGGGATGAAAAATATAAATGACAAGAAAGTATCACTGGATGAAATTAACTGTAAATTATACTCTGAAGGAAAAATATCAGACAGTATAAATACAGCATAAAAAATTACCAAAATGACTTACACAGGAACAAAAAGTCTAAATATAAATAAGATAGCACCACCTTGATCATTTAAGAAAATTATACTGATACAATATAAAATCTTTTCAAAGAGTAGTTGTCAGAAATCTCCTCATACTAGAAAAGAGAAAGAGGTCTAAGACTTTCAAGCTACCATTAGCAAGATAAAGACATGGAAAATTAGGCTTTTCCTTTAAATCCTGTTAGTGGGAAAACAGAGAAATTCTTAGATGAGTGAGAGATTGAAAGAACATCAATCATACAAAGAGAAAGGATAAGAATTACTGCATGATAGAACTCAGTATAAAATATCTGTAAAGCACCAAAAGAAGCAATTAGAATTTTATACCCAGCAAAAATGTTTCAAGCACTAAAGCAAAATACAGACATTTCAAAAGATAAACTAAGAGAAAGTATTACAAGCAGAGTCCCATTAAAGGAAAGATTCTAAGGAGCACTTTGGGCTGAAGAAAATTGACTTTTAATTTGAAGTATATAATGGAATAATGAATATCAAAACTAGGCTGGCATAGCATTTGCATTCCTCATTACTGACTTGCACTGAAGAAAGCCACATTCAATCAACTCTTCTGTAACCACAAGCACTGTTTTTGAAAACCTAAATCCTTTATTTCTTTTATAGCACTCAGAAATCCTAGCCAACTTGCCTGATTTTTCCAACTATAAAATGAACTCTTGTTCTAAGAAGGTGAGCATCCAACGAGATTAGGCACCCACAAAGCCAGTACAG
>LOEQ01006745.1:100265-118754 GCA_001685075.1 Bramus lutescens | reverse complement strand
TTTTTTTTGGTAAAGTTGGCCTTTGAGCAATGAATTGTCCATGCCTCAACCACTGACAAAATTCATGGTGTCTAAACAGGAAAAGGAGGATACAAGAAAAAAGACTGTCAAATCTTGCTAAGACAAGGTGAGGTAGTTTTGAAAATTTTTCTGCCTCTGAAAATGGTCTGTTACTTACTCTAGGCCTTAGCCAAAGTTGGTTGTTCCAATGTTGCAAATGAGGCTTTGGATGATTGCCCAGGTACTCAGTTGTCTCTGTCATTTATTGCACATTTTAGAAGTTGTTTGATTGTACTCCCTGTTTACTCAAGTAATTTCTTTCCTAGGTCTTCGATGGGTGTGAAGACTGGATAGTCATAGTTAACCTCCTTTCATGACTTGGCCAAGCTATTTCTAATACAAGGCATATACTCGTTAGGATAGGATGATTATTGAAACATTTAGCTTATGCTTTTTGCTTGATATTTTTTGTGCTGGTTGTAATTCTAATTTTTATACTTGATATGTTCATATTATATATAGTTTTGTATTAAGCTTAGAATTCTGTTGTTTTAAAAAATTGGGTGTTGCTGTAGGAACTTCTTCAGCCAGTAGCCTTTAAGATATCAGCACACTTTGGGCATAGCCTCTTATACTTTAAATGCCAACATAAAGCACATGCCGACTCTCTCTTCCAGCTGCTGGATTCCGTTCCTGTTCCTCATTCATGCAGAGGACTGGGATCTGTGTGTCTACCCCTAAATAAATAACCTTTTATTATACTCAATCCTGATCTAGTGTTGGAATATTTTGTAATTCCCATCATCAGTTATTAATAACTGCATTTTTAAGGCAGCAAGAGATTTTCTAAATGCTGAATGATAAATAAAAAAATATCAGAGCAGAGGACAGAAAAACCTTACCATCTCAAAAAGATCAATACATCAAATTCTTTTTTTTAGCTTAATGAAAAGTTTTCTGTGCTCACAGAAAAGCTTTACCATACAAAATAATTGAGCTCTGTTTTAGGCAATGTGTAGCTTAGTAATTGCATACATCATCTTCATGCAATGGGAAAGGTAATGGGGGCAAAACATGTATATTCATCAGCAATAATTATTAGAGCAAAGATTAATTGCCACCAATAATGATTAGTCAAGTTTATAATTAATGACCATAGCATACCTACCACAGCATTAAAAAGGCAATTATGTTCCTCATTGCTACATCTCATCTGTATCATGTAGGAAATTACAATTGTAAATGATAATGCATATTGAGGACTTTATCGCTGCATAATTAATTGAAGATGTGTTCTCCAGCTATGATTCACTGACTGATTTTATGCAAATGGTTTAATGTAAATAAAATATATAATGGAAATTTA
This sequence comes from Bramus lutescens, assembly GCA_001685075.1. NCBI lineage: Eukaryota > Metazoa > Chordata > Mammalia > Rodentia > Cricetidae > Bramus > Bramus lutescens. The sequence goes on along the minus strand of LOEQ01006745.1, from coordinate 117,388 downwards.
TTGCTCTAAGTTTAATTCAATAAAACTGAATCATCCTATCATATGTATAGGAATTTATATAAATGTATTTGTTAAACTTAATAGATGTAGTTCTTATTCTATCTGGAATTGAGAATTGCAAAGACTAGCCAGGGAATATTTCCATAGAATTTGATCTTTCCCAAAAACTAATTATAGAAGTCAGTAGCAATTAAATGACAAAAATATAGAGAAAAGCAATATCTATGAAATGTTAAAAATAATGGAACCCAAATAATAATATATTTATATAAAATATAAGAAATCAACTTTATGAATAAAATCATAATGACAAAAGCATCTTTTGCACAGGAGGGTCTCACTGTGTAACACTGACTAGCCTGGAACCTGCTATGTAGACAAGGTCAATCTTGACTCACAGCGATCCACCTGACTCTTACTCTAGAGTGCTAGGAATAAAGGTATATGTCACCACAACCAGTCCAAATATCACGTTTCCAAAATAAACAAAGAACAAAAAAAGAAAAAAGAAAACATTATCTTGGAAGTAATAAACAACTCTCTAATTGGACTTTAGTGAATTAAAAGAAGGAAAACATGCCTGGTACTAGAAACCTAACCAACTACCCAAGGCTTGGGAAGTCATGGATCTTGGTGGAGAATCTTCAAAATCACTTTCCTAAATGAGCATAATCTCCAACTGCATTTTGCATATTTGCCCATATATATACACAGATAAGTGTAGGGTTAACCCGTCATGAAGAAAATGTCTCATTACAATAGAGAACATTGCAGAAAACCACAGTCAATCAAAATGGAAAGATATGAATCTCAATCAATGGATACATGCACAAAACAACCCCCATAACTAAGGCTCAGGGATACTTGTAGAAGAAAGGGCAGAAAGGTTTTAAGAGTCAGAGAATCCAGTAGCTTGTTATAAGAATCTGTCTGTACTAATGTCAGAAGCTATAACCATAAAGTTTCACCCCCATGACTGCCTAAACATGAACCAAGCAAGGACAACAACAATAGATAGGCTAAAATGAACGAGGAGAGCTACATGTCTTCAACCCTAGACAAAGAACAACAGGCAACTAAGGAAAACTGAGAGAGAAAGAACTCATAGTCGCCCCCAAGGAAGAGCCCAGCAACTGAAGATCCGATTTTGTAGTAAAACTTATAGTTACCAAGTTTTGAAGTTTGATGTGGGATTCCTCTCTATATGCTGCAAATACCATTGGTTAATGAATAAGGAATCTGCATTGGCCTGTGATAGGGCAAAGCAGAACTTGTATGCAGAGGAAAACTAAACCAAATGCTGGGAGAAAGAAGGCGGGGTTGAGAGATGCCATGTAGCCCTGCCAGAGACAGACGCCAGCTGGAACCTTGCCAGTAAGCTACAGCCACATGGCAATACGCAGATGATTAGAAAGGGGTTAAGCAGAGATTTAAGAGTTAACTAGCAATAAGCTTAAGTGATTGGCTAAGCAGTGATTTAAATAATATAATTTCTGAGCAATTATTTTGAGTCTGGGCAGCTGGGAAGAAACAAATGGTCTCCTACAGCAGAAGCTTACAAATTTTGCTTCAACATTCAGATTTGAAGAAAATGAGTAATGGACAACGAGAAAGGAAGTAACAGGGAAGAAAGTATATGGGCAATTACAGCATGCCATCTGGAATGATAGACTGAAGATCACTTCAAACTTGACCTTCAAGAAAAGAAATGCAAGAATATGGACAAACAGCTACATCTTAAAACTGTAAAAATTAGCAAAAGTTGACGGACAAAGTATATAACATCTTTTTAAAGGTGCTTACAGAACATCTGTAAACAAAACTATTCAGGATATTTTTCGTGAAGCCAGTTTAGTTCCTTGTGCTTTTCCAGGTCTGCACTAGGGCAGCAAGAACAAACAGCCTGTTTGTGGAAGGAGAAGCTTAGGTTCTTCTAGAGATTTACTAGGCACTGTCTATAAACAGGAGCCAGTGTGTTACCTGGTGTTACAACTCCCTCTAAAGCCTGCATTGTCAGCGTGTTATGACAATTTCATTTGATTTAGAATTTAACTCAGTCATACAGAAAGGATCTCCATGCTCACCCCATTCCACCCCCAGGACTACCATCAGGGCAACAGAATTCATATAGCAGCTTCTCAGCCACCCATGGCTCAGGTTGGAATTTTAAAATATTGGAAAATGTGAAAAATAAATCCTGGAGAACCAGATGACTACAGAAAACTTTGATCTCTCTAGCTTCCTAAGATAACTAAAAAATTGAGTCCAAACTAAAAAAAAACACAAGGAAAGGAGGCATCAATAGTTGATATCTTGTTAACTTGCTAGCCAATAAAAGAAAAGGTAACAAGTGAGGATATCTCTGAAACTCTAGAAATTTAGACGTTTTTTACAGAAATCTTCAGAGATGCTGGTAAATAAACAAAATAGACGTTAAGGAAACCTGATGAATCACTTGCTGAGCACTAAATTATGACATTGTTGAGGTGACCATTAGAAAATCAAGGTCTAAAAACAAAAACTCTAATAAAACACATACATCTGTATCTATATCTTTAGATACTAGATGATTAGGTGAAAAAGAGTATGAAAGAACAGAAAAGCAAATCTAACAAGCTCTGTGCAACACACTTCTTGAGAGATGACATCTAAATGTTTTGGACTGGAAAGATGACTTTGTAATTAAGAGTACTTTTATTGCTCTTGGGAAAGATCCTGGTTCCCAGCACTACATCAAGTAGCTTACATTCCCCGTCTAGTTCCAGTTTCAGTGAGTTCAACATCATCTGATATTTGTAAGCAGCTGCACAGACATATTATACATAAACTCATACAAACACACCTAACTTACATCGTCATCACCACCACCAATAAAAGCTGAAAAATCAATCCAACACAAGCAGAAGCATAAAACAGAAGGACAACTGTAATTATAATGAAAGCTCAGTCGCACCATAATTGAAGAGTAATGGGTTTGTATATCAACATACCTATAATATATTAGAGAAAATAAACAATTTGTAATAAAAATTATGAAACATTCAGTGAAACAGGAAAATATTCTGTCTATTTGTGTGAAAGCAGAAACTGTTCCTTAGGAATTCCAGGTTGGAGGCATTCGCAGATTCTAAAAAAATAAATTATTTACTTCAAACATGTTTAGAAAACTAGCATCATGTGAAAGATAAAGACAATGATGCCCACAAATCTTTAAAATACCAGTCATTATAAGAAATGTTCTTTCAAACTAATTATTGTAGAAGAAATGCTTATCTGCTTTGTATACTTGTTTCACTACTATCATATACCATACAGAAGTAAATAAAATAAAAATTTCTCATAAATGTTAATATAAAAGCTAAATTTATAGAATTCCTCAGGAAAAATAAGACAGAAGTAAATTTTACAGAACTCCCTTAAAGTAAATAATTATTGGGTATAATAGCAAAAGCAAACTAAGGGACCAGAAAAGGAATTAGAAATTGAACTTCATGGAAATAAAAAAAAAATTGGCCTGAGCAGATTGTTCAATTGGTAAAATACTTGCTATGCATTATAAGACTATGAGATCTTTCTCAAGGAGAAAGCAAACCCTGCCTACATAGCAAACTTCAGGCCAAGGTGAGACCATGTTTCCAAAACAGAAGTGGACTGCTCTGGAGAAGCAACACCAAACACTGACCTCCAGCCTTCATACAAGTACAGATATCTGCATGTAGACCACTGAACATATGCTTAACTGCATACACAGGAACAAACAGTCAATAAAGAATTAGCATCCTCGGAACATTAAAGGAGATAGCCAAAAACAAAATGAGTAAATTATCTACAGAATGGATGGGGGTATCTGCAAATAATATCTGACAAGAAACCTATAAAGAAGCCTATATCAGAATTTTTGAGGAATTATTAACAGCTCATTTGGAAGAAAAAGATAATTCAACTGAAAAATTAAAACCAAAAACCTTAAACATTTCTTCAAGACACACAATATTTATAAACACTTGAAAAACTCCCAACTATTCGCTGTTTTAAATCAAAATCAAAAGATGTCCTGACACATCCACAAGAATGACTCTAGTCACAGACACCATAAAGCATTATAGAGAAATGGAACTTGAATAGGCTGTTGATGTGGAGGGAACATAGCCACATTATTTTTAGAAGTAGATGGACAGTTCCTCAAGAGCTTCACCAAGAAGTTACATACGATGTTGAAATCCCACACCTCGATTAAAACATATGTTTGCCCTAATTAGTGCAAGAATGCAAGTACTAATATTGTTCATAGTGGGTAAAGTTGAAAATGGCCTATAAATTGAGAGATGGCTAATAATATAGAATAGAGTAAAATGTTATTCATTGGAGAGATATATTTATCAGAGTGCTAAAGAAAAATATTCAGCACTGAAAACTCTAATACTAATGCATGCTACCAAAAGAGTAGACCTTGAACATATCTCAATTGAACCAGTTAAGTTGTGGAAAATCACTTATTTGGGCATGCTATATAGGCAAAATATTGACAAAAAGCAAAGTCATGGACACAGGGAGAAAATTAGTTATTACAGGGATGAAATTAGAAGGAGAGGTGGGAATACAAGTGGAAACTAGTCATTAAAGAATTTACTTTTCTGCAATAAAATTAAATTCCGAAGATAACATTGCACAATTCTGAATATATTAGAAATCAGTGAAACATAGATGCCAAATTGGCTATTTTATGATATGAATTGTGGCTCAATAATAGTTTTGGGGGAAAAAGTCCTGTAAAAAAGAAAAATTTTATCTAAAAACTTGGAGGAGCAAAATAAGAAAATCCATGTGTTTGAATAAAATGAAGTAACTGAGTAAAGAATATCTAAAAGTCTGATTCAACATAATATAGTCTTGTTGGCCATTCGTTCGATTTATCAAATAATGTCATCCAACGTATTACTAAAGAGAGAGGACCTCAGAAAACTTGACACTGGTCTCAATAATAGCAACATTAACCGAAGGAGAAAGTCCATCTGGGGCTTGATGTTTCTAGGGAACAATTTCTTGCTAGAAAACTCTGATTGCTTTTTTGTTCAAATGTTGCTAAATGCTGAATAGTGAAGTTTTTACTCCCATAGACCTTGGTTTTCAGAAATGAATCAACCCAAATTCTTACCTCATCATCCATGTGATGGGATATAGCTCTTTGACAGTTTGATTGAGTTGAGTTAATGATCATAAGGAATAAAAAGAAAGAACCCTGTACAATGAAAGACTTTTTAGCTTCAGTAAATCATTTTTTTTTTAATTTGAGTGCAGTACGGAGTATCAAAGCCACTGTGATGAGCCATCAGTGTTCCATTCAGAACAGACAGGCCTCACCTTAGCTGTGTGGATGGTTTCCAATTCAACTTAGCTTCTGGGCTGCATGAAAATACTGCTTTGCTCATCGTATGATAATCCCTTCTATGTTTGTGTTTCAGGAGTTTGTAAAGAACAGAAATACATGTTGAAAATGTCTGTAATGAAAATGTAAGCAGTAGGAAGTTAGGGTCTTGCAGAGGTCTTGAAATTAACCAGTACCACCTTAGAACCTGTGCTCTACTATTCAACTATCTGGAGCTTTCGCTCCGCCAGCACTCATGGTTTGTTCCTGCTTTCCTGGTTTCTGTTGTTAGTTCTATCTATCTATCTATCTATCTATCTATCTATCTATCTATCTATCTATNTATATATATATATATAAATCTACAGATTCAGAGCAATGACTTACAGATAAAGAAAACAGTGGCTTTGATACTCCATACTGCACTCAAATTAAAAAAATGGTTTAATGATTTCATGTTTATCTTTCTATGTCCAAATTACCACACTCAGTATAATATTTTCTAGATCCATTCACTTTCCTGCAAGTTTTGTGATTGAGTTTCTCACTGCAGTTAAATAGAATCTCATTGTATAAATGTACTACATTTTCATTAATCATTCATCAATAGAAGGACAATTAGGTTGGTTACATTTCCTAGCCATTGTGAATAGAGAAGCAATATACAAGCCAGTCAGCATCTTTGTAGTAGGATACATTAAGTCGTTTGGACTGGAATAGCATGGTCATAGAGATGCACTTTTAGGCTTTTGAGCATTCTTTACAAATATTTGCATAATGGCTGCACCTGTTTGCAATCGCATCAAAATTTTGTTATCAGTTATTTTCCTGATCTTGGGCACTCTAATGGGGTATAAGCTAAAAGTCTCAAAGTAGTTTAAATTTCCTTTATCCAATACCTTTATGGTGCTTCTTGGCCATTTTTATTTCTTTGGAGAGCCCTTTGTCAAAATTGATAGTCCATTTTTTAATCGACTTGGTTTCTCGCTTGTTTTTAGAGGATTTTTTTTGTATTCTAGATATTAATCACCTATTCAATATGGAGCTGGAAAAACTTGTCTTTATTTTTGTGAGTTAAATTTTTATACTGTTCATTGTTTCCTTTTTTGTCAAAAATTTTAGTTTTATTAAGTTTCATTTTCCAATTGTTGACTCTAATTACTGAACAAATACAGCAGGGTACTGCTGTGCTGTCTTGAGAGTATTAGGGTTACCTTGAAGTCTTGAATCCATCTAAAGAAGATGTTTTGCAGAGTGATAGATTTGTGTCTAACTTTCATCTGCATATGTCTATTCAATTTTATCAGCAATACTTATTGAAGATGTTTTGAGTTATTCAGTATGTTTCTGACATCTCTGTCAAATATAAGAGGGCTATAGAATTCTTAACATGAGGAAGTATTTTTTCTTTGATTCTGATAAAGATCCATGTATTTTATGGCACTAACCAGGGATTCTACTTTATCTATTACTATTATTTAAATATTTAATTTTTTAAATTGTTACCCAAAGTTCCATCATGTTTCTCTCATGTATTGTATTTTTTTTACTTTTTGAGGTTAAAATATTATTACATCATTATTACTTCCCTTTCATCCCTCAAATCTTCCCATATATGTAATTCCTTGTTTTCTTTCAAATTCATGTTTTATATTGTTATTGTACATATGTACATTCAATGCATGTATAGTTTTGCATATATAACATGAGTATATACATATACTCATACAAGAATGTATATAGATACATTATATATGTTTATTAATATATATTCCTAAATATATAACAACCTGCTAAGTGTGCAAAATGCTATTTTTGATTTTTTTCCTGTTATTTTATTGAGTCACTCAGTTTTTCTGTGTCTTCAAGCCCTAAAATTTTATGATTTACTCAATTCATTCAACTTATAAGATTTTTCCCTGAAATTTGTAGTTAATTTATTGATATTTTCAATTTCATTTACATGTGAGCTTGAGTTCTTTTCAATATTTCTATCTCTACAGAATTCAGTTTTCAAATCTAGAGTTATTCTTAATCATTTAATCTCATTAAATGCTTATGCTTTGTTGTGTATTATTCAGGTGCTCATTATAAACCTGTTTAAGTTCCTTGAACTCTTCATTAGTATGTCTTTCAAGTCCTTGAGTGTTTTGAAGTTTATGATTGGTCCTTTAAAGCAGTGGTTCTCAACCTGTGTCTCATGACCCATTTGAGGATTGAAAGGCCCTTTCACGGAGGTCACCTAAGACCATCAGAAAGCAGAGATATTTTCCCTATAATTCATTACAGTAGCAAAATTACAGTTATGAAGTAGCCATGGAACAATTTTATGGTTGGGGGTCACCATAACATAAGGAACTGTATTAAAGGGTGACAGTGCTAGGAAGGCTGAGAACCACTGCTCTAAAGTCGGTATCCTGGGAGTCATCTAGGTTTGTGTTTCAGGTGGACAGACAAGTCAAGTGGATTGTCCTTTCATATTGTTCGTGGTTTTGGTCTGTTAACTTGACAGACGGGTTTCTTTCATTGAGTGTGTATCTGATGTGAGACTCTGGCTTGCTTAAGGTCTGACCAGTGCAGGAATTGGATCTCTAAAGCTGAACTGAAGGATATGGTTGATGGTGCTGACAGGTGGTATTTTGGGGAACTCAGAAGGGAAATAGGACCTTTAAAACCCTAAGCTAACCTGGAAAGATAGGGATTGTAAGGAAGGTCTTGGTCTTGGTTCACATTCTAAAATACTTTAAATATACATACCCCTTATTCTAAACATGATTCTAGGGCTCCTTATGTGACTCAAGATCTTTCCCAGGTATTTGCGATGTTAAAAAGCTTTTGACACTCAAAGCAAAATTTACTGTTCTCTCTGTGTAAAAATCAACATTGTATGACCCAAAGTATAGATAGCAGCAGGAAAATCTCCTTATTAGTAATAAAGGCTGTGGCAGCAAAGTATTTGACTTATAATAATTTTGGTTTGTTTTTATCATGCACACATATGTATGCACTAATATGAACACAGTTTTACTGTATATTATATGAAGCTTACAATGTATTAATTCAGGGCTAGAGAGGAGTCTGGGCAGTTAAGAGCACTTGCTACTCTTGCAGAAAGCCCATGTTCATTTAACAACACCCAAATTTTAGGTAACAACAGTTTGTAACTGCAATCCTACAGGATCTGACACCCTCTTCCAGCCCACGCAGATAATGATTGTATATGCTCTACTGACATACAGTTAGGCAAACCAACCAGACAAAAAAATGAAAATAAATTTTTAAAAGTACTAACTTTATTAAAATCTGACTTTGTAGTATATGTTATAGCATTTTATGTGATGAAATATGAGATACATATTAGTCAGATTTGTTGTCTATGGTGGTAGTAGTACTTGGTTGCTTGTTTGTTTTTCTTTGAAACAGGGTCTCACTGTGTATTCCCCATTTGACTATAACTCACCATATAGAGTCAGAACTCCACTTACCTCTTATTCTTGAGTGCTGTGAAGAATTGCATTACACCATCATGTCCAGTCTTCACTTAAGATTTTTAAAAATGATATTATATAAACTGACCATTACTTCATAAGGCATTAATTTTACCAGGAAGAACCAATGGTAGACAATCATTATCAGATTTGGATACTGGGAAGTATTTTAGTCTAAATTATACAGGGATCATTTTGCTTCAAGAAAACAACTGAAACTCTTTGTTGCCAAAGATTAAATTTAGGCTTTCAAGATAATTTGGAATATTATTTTCATCACCAAAAACTTGACAGCCTCTCAATATTTTAAAATTCTTCTGTAATGATAGTAACAAATGGGAACATTTTCATATTATTTAATACAACATGTAAACATATTTTGCATCTCAGTTACTCATATTAGCTTATTTTAAAAATTATATTTTCCTAGAAGAAAAGTTCATTTAAATTAAAACACACAAATATATTTTATTGTAAATTAATATGAGAAACTAATTTGATTTCAAGTGATGCATTATAATTAATCTTTTAGAATCTCTGGATATGAGCAAGTGTCAGTATCCTCAGCTACCATGTGCAAGACCCTAAATTTGATGGAATAATGATACGTGCATCAGTTCTGTGATGCCTAGAATGTGAATGTGATCTCTGGAATAGATGTTCTACAAAACAAGGCAGAAACTGCACATTAACATACATGGCAGGTCATAGATGGAACTTGAGTTCCTAAAAGAAAAAAAAAACTGCCAAGATGAACAATGGAAAAAAGATAATATTCTTATCATATGAAAATCAGGTTTGTATTTTCAAGACTTGTGACATGGACACAGGGAGGCTCCCAGAGTATTTCTCGTGAGCCAGTCTATATGAATCAGTGAACTCCAGATTCCGTGAGAGGCTGAGTCTCAAGATAATGGTTGAGAAAGACACACAGTGTTAAATTATGGCATCCGCACATTGGCACACACACACATACATGTGCATTTATACACACAAATACACAAAAGCAAATGTGTTCAGACACAAACATGCACAAAAAGAGAAACTGAATATCATAATCGAGCAAAAAATGATCTTTGAATCAGGTGGCCCTCTTAACATGAAAGGAGTCCTAGCTCTTTGCTCTTTAGTACAAGGGGACATTTATGCACCTTAAAAGGAGGTGAAATACACAAGGGGATTGATTGGTTACAATTTGGTGTTTGCTTTATTTGAACAAGGACCTATCAGCTGTGATCAACTGATTGTAAGCTTCTGTGATTGGCCAGTGTCCAGCTACTTAAATTCACTCTTATTTTATTAATGAAAGTGAAGGGCATGCTCTGATGCTCTGAGAAAGTTTACTTTAGCAGTCTGCCAATACTGTGTCAAACTGAAACAAACTTCTCTTGAATAAACCACTGAAATTTTGATTTTTATGTTGTGGTTGATTGATCATAATTTGAATTAGAAAGTAATTTGGCTGTAAGAGAGAAGTGAAACTCTATTTTATTTACACACTTGCTCTTACTTGCTTCGTCTACCTTCTGCTTCTTTTACAGTAACCTTTAGGAATGCTTATTAGCATTCCCAATAGAATTCTTCAAGTTGTTTGTGAAGGTTTGAGTGGTTCAAATATTTTTTGGTAATGCAATAAAGTATAATCTATGCAGAAAAATTGATCACTTTTAACTAGCATGTTGATTTCAGAACTAATTAAAAATGAAAATCTGTGTATGTTTACATGCACACACACACTCGTGTGCACACACAAACTCTCAAACAGCCTTATTTTACACGAGCTCACAAACCATGTTTATTTATATTTTAATTATTACTCATTTATTGAACACAAATGTAAGCTAGAAATTATTTTGTGGCCACAGACTTATATTATCTCAATAAAAGATAATTAGCATCATTCTTACTACAGATGAAGATGATTGGAGCCATAAGGAGAAAACCACAACATCACAAATTTGTTTAAAGAACAGTGACACAGACGTAAAAGCAGAGTGACTGGATCTCCAGTGCATTAAATGTAGCCATTAATCTGCTTCTTCAGCACAGACGACTAAGGGAAAGGCATTCCCTTGCCATCTTTACAAAATAACTTGAACTCAGGCTGCCTTTACTAGCAGAAAGGCCTGCAGCTTACCTTTGGGATTTCTGAGGAAATCCATGACCAGTTTCAACGTTGTGGAGAAAAAAAAATGAGAGAACGTATCAATTCCTCCATCATAACTGTTTCTCTTGTCAATATGCACTTTCTTTGATAGGCAGTTTATGACAAGGACTCAGTGGCATCGATTTATTAATGGACTTTGAACAATTAATGGCAAAACAACTGAAATTGCCAAACTTAAATAATAATTAGTGAAATCGGTGGACAAAACTGTATTTCTATTTATTTAAACAAACATGTCTTTGATTTCTCAAAAGCATGAAAGAAAGAAACAGTTTTTATCTGCTTTAGCAATTACCTTAGGCATCTTTATAAATGTCCAAGCTCCCCGTTGTTTAGATTCTATGAGTGATGTCTAAAACACAAAGTTTATGTTTAAAAAGTGAAATAAAAGAGAAACCTAATTATTCACATAGTCCTTCCAAGCGGTGGCAGCTCTTCATTAATTCATTTTGTCTCTGCCTGCTGCATTGATCTTTTGTCTATTTCTGTGCAAGTGAACTTATTCTGATATTTCATGTCATGAGTCACTATAGGAATTTAATTAAATTGATATATTAGCTGTGCTGTAATTGCCATTGAAGGACTGTAAATGTCAGGCCACTGTGGTCTCCTCTAAGACCATGACTGGAAAGGCGAGGCTGGAACTCACATAACTTCCATTATCAAAATATGTATTCAGAACAAATGACCCAGCGATATCACCCATTTTGACCTGAATCTGCAGATAGAATTTTACCTTTGTCTTAAGACAAAAGTGATAAATGCTTTTACAAACCATTTGATTAACAACCTATATGTATTTCTTTCGAATCTGCCCAAAGTCCCCATGCCTAATGCTCCTCTGTGCTCAAGGCCTAATCACTGATAAGTTGCCTGTCAATATCAATGCTGCTCACTTTTTGACCCAATTTGTTCTGATTCTGCATGTTAATTTCATTTCACCATTTCCCTGACAATATTTTCAAAATACTATAATAATTTACTTTGAAAGTTTCCATATACAAAGTAATCAATATAAAAGTCTAATAGGAATAAAGTACTCTCTTCAGCAAAGTCATCATCTGAGTGCATATTAGCTAGGATTGGGTGCCTGGAGGTATTTATCAATGTAGCAGCATAGATGCTCTATGGTGGAGCTGTAACTAGGCCAGAGTAATTAAGATAATTAAACCTGTATTTAATAAGGAAAAGCAGGCTCATCACTATTGATGCTATAGTTCAAACAGTAGCATTTTACATTGTTTAATAAATAAATTTAACTTAAAGATTTTGATTGCTGTTTAATATTTGGTTTATTCAAAGGCATACTAATGTGTGCCTGAGTAATTGGAAGCAAATTTAAGTACTGAATCACATTAGTTTGAGTCAACTATATCAAAGAATATTTAATCTTACCATTATGACAAAATCAGCTAGATTTTTTCTGAACTACAGAGAGAGAATATAGGACATTGATAAAATGATACACAGAATTTTAATTAACCCTATAAATATAAATATGAAACATAAAATAGTATAATTGTATATCTAATTAGTTGACACTTGATTTTCCAACATTTTAGCCTTATATATTTATGACACTTTCCCTATCCTAGGCAGTGAACACTCTATGTATTAATTGAGTACTTGATTCATGATTAAGTACTAAAAATACACTTTTATATTTAAAGTCCTATGAAAAATCCTACTTGATGTAGAAATTTGTTTTAGAAAATGACACCTTAAAGCTTACTTTGAACAGTTTTTTATTTACAGAGAAATTGCAAACATAATAGAGCTCCTATCTCCAATTGGTCTCTTTTTCTCTTGGTATCTAATGTGAACATGATTACAGTTACTAAATGGATACTTAAGTGTCACCATTGACTCATTTCCACACTTGTCTCACATCTCTTTAATTTCTATTTAGTGTTTTTCTTCTGTTCCAGGTTCTGGTCCAAGTTACAATAATATTCCTCTTAATAAACTCCTCTTTCCAGTTTTCAGATGCTCATATTTTGAACGACCTTTATGGTTCGAGGAATGCTAGTAAGACAAGAGATTTAACACCCCTCCCATGGGAATTTGTATGATGTTTTCTTCATAGATTACAGGGAAATGATTTGCAATGATGAGTACGACAATGCTTTTGTAATATCTCAAAGATTGATAATATCAAAGTGATTTGTCATTGTTGATTTTGGTATTGGCTTAGATGGAGTTTGTCAACTTCCCTTTAATGGAACGGATTCGAAATCTCACATCACACACTTTAAAAATAAGCCATTTCACATTTCACAAATACTTGTAATTCAACACCCTTAAGAAAGAGTCCTAGGTAAGGTTCATAGAAAATTTCTCCATGAAATATGTATCTATTCTCTCATACTTACGTATTTGTTGATGGTTCATTTATAATACTCCAAGGAACCTTCTTATCCAACTCAATATCATTCAACTCCAGGACAACTACAGTAAATGGAAGAATCATTCAAATCCCTTGTTTCTAAAAAGGCAAATTGAGTTTCTATCTCTGTTATTTGCCAAGTCGTCTACGGCACTAGTACATAGCAAAGGCAGTTCCTTAAAAGAAAATCAACATTCCTCTTTCTGTGATTTTCTCTTGTGTTTTTGAACAATATGCATCTTCACAAGCTGATGTAGGAGGGTCTTCTGTCTATGTGTTACTTTCATTGGTTAATAAAGANTATAAGCTAGCCGTACGGGAGCCGGGCAGGACGAAAAGCAGGGCCCGCTCCCCTTCATTACTACAACAAGCAGAAAGAAAAGTCTGTCCTCAGTTGCTCTTTAGACAAGAGTCTAAAGAAAATCCAAATTGAAAAAGCAAACAAACAAAAAGTAGTTTACCTAATGTGATTTTTCATTGATTGTGACTTACATATTCATTTTTCTACTTTTTTTTAAAAAAAAAGAAAAACGGTATGTTTTCTTTATTTACTTTTTATTTATGAAATATTTTCCATATGTTTGGTTCTGAGGGTAATGAGCAAGCGTACTATGTTTAGCCCTCACAGCACACTAACTATTCTTAACTTTGGTTCGTTTGCTGCTAAACTGAATAAAGAAAAAATTAGATATAGTTATGGCCAGTACGTATTTTAAATTACATAGTCACTAAAAATACATTTCCTCTTCATTTCATTTTACAATATGTCAAATACCCTTGTTCAACCACAATACATCATCCAGAAGGCCATTGGATATTTAGTTCTCAGCTCTTAAAGGCCATTAAAATCATAACTGGCAAGTAACAGGATAGAAATCAAGAATTTTTGTTAAATTGCACTAGTATGCTTGAATAGCAGTAAAATGGCATTATATAAACATAGACTTCAACATGACTTATCTGTCCTCCATTAAATTGACATAGGAACCACCATGGCTCTCCTTGACTCAGCTTTCCTCTTGCAAATGTTTGCAACTTGTAAAGACAATGGCCCATGGTAATGATTGCATATATTTATAGAGACTCTATTTTATATCTGTATCTGAAAAGATGCAGCTATATTTACAAACAGTTGTTTTAATAATGAATTGAGGTTCATATGATACTCATCCAATAAAATTGATTCAATCCAATGTTAAAAATTTATGGTCACTGCTATTTAACTAAGTTTATGAAAATTCACACTATGACAAAAAGTTGTTAATATAGAATTATACTTTCAAGAATACTCATGCACAGTTTTCATACATCAAAGCAAAAGCACTGCAATCTACTTGAACTTGATGTAATTCAAAAACTAGTCATCACCCACTGAGGGAACAAATCTACAACAAATTCACTTCAGATTGAAAAAGCAGAGAAAATTCGAAATGTAATAATTCTGTAGAAAGGTCATATTGAACAAAATATTTCCAAATCAAAAATTACTACATGTTATTGAACTTCCAATCCTTTGTTTCCTAAAATACTAATACAGATGAATATCAGAAATGGTCTCCTGAATGCCTATTAGATCTATCTAATGCAATCAGATTTGAATGTCTTTCACGCCCTGTGTGATACAAATATGCAAATATGTATCATGTAGTCCGATAGTCCAGAATATTGCTTTTTAGAAAAATAACTTCTGGGAATTTCTGCCAAAGAAAATGACAAAATGATTAATGATATGAAAAACATTTAACATTTGAAGATTATATATAACTACATGTAATTCTCTACAGCAAAACTAGCAACAAAAAAATCACCTACATAGCCATGAAATCATTAAGATATCATGGATAATTAACAGAGCAACTTAAATTTTATTGTCAAACAGGCACTAAATAATGATATATTTCCTGTTTATAGTAGCATAACTTTAGAAACTGTATATAATGAACCAAATGACAATAACAGCTGTTCATTTATCCTGAATACAGTTGATGTTTCAATGAATATTTCTTAAGAATAGACACTGATTAGAAGTCATACACATAAGTAAACTTGTAAAAAAAAAAAGGAGAGGCAGTTTTGAATCATGGGTCTGATTATACCCCTCAAAATGGAAAAACTACCTATCAAAATACAGAGTTGTTTCATTTTACAATTTTGTATAGTGTATGGTTAATTACAGCTGTAAAGACAGAACAATTTACTCAACAAAGACGATTATTCTATGGGAGAGAATAAAGCCACTAAGTTGACATCTGCAAATTATGCAAATAGGATAGTAGAATAACAAGGCCCAAATAAGCAAGCCCTATTCAGATGGAAAAGGGGAGTGGGGGAAAGGCTCTTTCGAGATAATTGCTAAAGTTGGGAGGGCACTTATTCCCAGGGTACAACTCAGGGAGGACCCCTTTGTTTTCACTTGCCTCCTCAAGTGGAAATCTAAGTGTGAATTAAAAAAAGGCATGCTGTGTTTGAGGGGCAGGCCCCTTCTCTCTTGCCAAAGAGCAGCATTGGATAGAGGGCAACATGTCATTGATTTTAAGGCTCCAATGGTCTTTTCAAACCCATGCAGTGAATAGTAAGTAGTTTGATGCTGTTTACAATAGAAACTTTATGAATAATGTTAATACTTTGACTATCTGCATGGCTGCACCACTAACTTAATAGAATGCTGCCAATTACTCCTTAACAATATTTAAGATTGTGATAAAATATTTACGTGAATAAAATCAAAAAATTTATGGTCAAATAAATGTTTTATGTACATGTAAATCCTGTTGTATATAAGTCAAGTTTCCTTCTAAAGTAACTAATGTAGATTAGGCTCATAGTTTGATGAGAATTTGAAACATTTCACGCTAGTCAGATTGCTATTGTAAGTATGATGTTCCATACTAAGCTTTGACAAAATGAAACTCTAAATTAGTGGAAAACGGTGAAGTGCAATGTAAATAGATAATAAGTGTGAATAATAATTATTAAAGCATGCTGCTAACATATTACCTATGTAACATGCATGAAAAACTTTTACAACTAGTTTTATTATTTTATTTTCACTGATGGCCTGTGTAACAAAATAACTGCAATGCAAAGTAGATTTGGGGCATCAATTAAATAGAAAACCATAAAGAATTTATGACAATTGATTCACAAACTAAATGCCATGTGAAAAAGTTAAGGTAAAAATGCTTCCACTGAGAAAAATACATGAGAAAAAAAACCAAGTCTTTATCAGATTTTAGGGTATATCAAAAATGGGAAAGAGAATGGAAAGATGGAGCCAGCATTTGAGGTCTTTCATATGTGACAAGTGTAAGGGGTTTTATTTGTGTCCTTTTTTTTTAATGCTTGAATCAGTTTTAATTATTTTTTCAGGTTATCCTTTCGATGGGATTTCTTTTCTTTTTTCACCTTTTTTCCATTTTCTCTATTATTATTACATTACAATTCGTATCAGCAGCAAAATCACAATTCTGAAGAAGGAACCAAAATAATTTTATGTTTGGAATCAGCACAACATGAGTAACTGTATTAGAGGGACACAGCATTGGGAAGGTTGAGAATCACTGTTCTCAATTATATTATTTCCAATAATAATTAATTTTCCAATTAGGATTATTAGAGAATGAAATCCATTGAGAATTGCTAGCATTTCGTGCATGATTTATTCTGAGGGTAAAATATGTAACTCAAAATACCAAAACATTGAAAAACAAGATTACA
>LOEQ01006745.1:38092-72552 GCA_001685075.1 Bramus lutescens | reverse complement strand
TGTGTGTGTGTGTGTGTGCGTGTATGTGTGTGATTTTGAGAGGGTAGGGGTGTGCCACAGCTCATGTGTGGAGGTGGCAGGACAGCTGTGTTAGAGCCAAAGCATTTGCCTTCATAATGGCAGTGCAAGGGACAAAGTTCTAAACAGAAAGAAATTTTCTGGAGAAACCGAAACCTAAGGTGATCTCTTGTTCACAAAAGCAGATTTCCTAAGGGATGATTTCTATTTACAAGGAACCACCCTTATTTTTTCCCAAAGGTCAACTACCCTTTGCAAAGGCACCTAGTTCTTAGTCAGTCTGCTCAGCCTATATCAGCTCAGAGATTCCCATCCTCCACGTTTACTCTGTTTGCTCTCCCATACCCCTAATTCTCAGATAAGGCCTTGATAGTTTGATCCCCAGTGAAGCTTTCTTCTTAGCCATGGATCAGTCTAGTCTAATGGTTTCGCTGTGCCCTGGCTTAAAAAGTTGTAGGGCCAGTTCTCTCCTTCCACCATAACTTAGGTTCTGAAGACTGACCTCTGGACAGTAGGTTTCTTCCTAATAACCCATTTCACCAGCCCTAGAGCCAAATTCCCATAATTATTTTTCATGTAGTAACCATAAAATGTAACTTCTAATAATGTGCCCATGATTCAGCCTTAGATCCATGCCAGGAGAGTAAACTCACACCTGACACTGCCTGGAGTGCCAGGACCTAGATGCTGGACAGCCTAGAGAACAGGTTAGAACCAGACATGATTAAAAAAAAATAAATGTCAATGTAATTATGTCTACTGATACTCTGCTATACTCGTTTGGGGACAAGCCCAGTAGTCATCAGAGAGGCTTCACCTAGCAACTGGGGCAAACAGGTGCAAAGACCCACAGAGGAACATTAGGCTGAGCTCAGCATATCTGACTGAAGAGAGGGATACAGAATTTTAGGAACCAGAGAGGTCAAGACTATCACAAGAAAATCCACAAAAACAACTAACCTGGGCTCATAGGAACTAACAGAGTCTGAACTAACAGCCAGGGAGGCTTCATGGGACCAACCTAGGACCTCTACATCTATGTAACAGGTGTGTAGCTTGGAATGGGAGCAGGTCCTGTCCCTAATGCTTTGACTGGCTTTTAGGTACCTGTCCCTCATACAGGGTTGCCTTGCTCAGCCTCAATACATGGGGAGGTGTTTACTCTTACTACAACTCAATGTGCAATGTTTTCTTGATTTCCATGGAAGGCCTGCCTTTTTTCTGAATAGAAATGGAGGAGGAATGGATGGAGGGGTGAAAAGAGAAGGCTGGGGAGGCACTGGAAGGAGAAAAGGAAAGGGAAACTGCGGTTGTGATGTAAAATAAATAAGCAGATTTTTAAAAAAGTGTGCCATGGAACAATATGCTAGTTTAAGCTGTTACACTACCATCATAATAGACTTCTTTTACTGTATTTAGAATTCGTCTGTTGGAATTTGTGCTCTGGCTGTGTTATTTGCTCTGTCTTTGATAGTTAGCCCGAATCGACTGTTCTCTCTCATTCCTGAAGATATCTTCAATCCCCTGGGAGCATTATTTTCATAAGAATGAAAAATCTGACACTGCAGGACGGAACAGTAGTGTTAATGGGTCACTGAGTGACAGCTGAGACTTCTCTCAGAGGGATCCGCTGGGCTTGTGCTGCCAGGAACTCAAGAGCTATACAGTAAAAGTGTGCCAATTTAATCTTGTCACATGTAGCCTGGGCTGCAAAGATCGAGCTTCCCTTAAAAGTCCAATGTGACAAGGCTGAACCAGAATCATGCCAGAGGAGAACATGCAAGATGGCCCCATTTTGTACCAAGATTTGGTCAGGATGATTAGTCACAAAATGTGAAACTTCCAGAAACCCCTTAGACATGAGCTAGTCTTTCTGTCCCAAATTCAACTTAAAGATGGACAGCTGGAATCTTGTGTGCAGAATGCGATGTGCAAGGATATTAATTGAATTGGCTGATCTCAGTGACAAGTTTTCAGACTTTTAATACTGTCTCCTCAAACTCATGCATATTT
Organism: Bramus lutescens; assembly: GCA_001685075.1. NCBI lineage: Eukaryota > Metazoa > Chordata > Mammalia > Rodentia > Cricetidae > Bramus > Bramus lutescens. Next base: position 70,521 of record LOEQ01006745.1, on the reverse strand, counting down.
TCAAAGACAAATTGAAAATTCTAGACATCAATATAACAGTTAAAAACTGCTTGGGGCAGTTGTTGATCTTCAGCCGACTCCTTATATGTTCCCAGCTAGACTCCATGAAAATTAGTCATGCACTACAGGGCCAGTGGTGGCATGTTCTTAAGGGGGTTCTTTTAGTCTTGTCGTTGTTTAATCTTCTTTGTGAAATAGAACTAAGAAGCCTTTTGCATGCTCCCTTCTGAAGTGCTTTTGCAATTAAAATCTCCATAAATTCTATGTGTTTAATTAATGCTGAATCTCACTTTTAATCCACTTCAAATTAAAGGAAAGCAGATGAATACTTTTATAAGGACACTGGCAGATATTTTGCTTAATTAACAAAAATGCCAAGACAAGAGAAGACAGTGATTGTGGTCGCAGTCATTCACGCCTTGGTGACAGCATCCTTTCATGACCAGTGGATGATCTTACAAAGACATTTCTGAATTTGTCTTGAAAGCATGATTCTGCTTGCATCAACAGCCAGTGAAATTCTTTATAGCAACAGATAAGGGTTTAAGAGAAAAGAACAGTAGGAGTGTTTACATTTCTCTTGTAATAATTGCACTTTTTCACAAAATGTTAATTTAAAAAAGCTGTTAAAAAGTGAATATGTTCTTGATAAATAATATCAGATTCTCATCCTTATAATTAGTGGCAGTATGCTTTTTCATGGCTCTGATGTTTGGCAATCAAAAGCGATGAGTAAGAACTCAGTGCGCAAATGAGAAGTTATATATAACTCAAAGACAATTTCTCCCATTTGTTCTATTATTTTATCTCCCTTGGAGAAGAAGAAAAATATCAGATTCATATATTTTACAAAATAGTGACAATTAAGCAAGGCCCTTTTTCAGTGTTACAAAAGTGAGGCTATTTTAGAACATCGAGAGTTCTGACCAACATTTTCATTTTCTGCTTAGCTCAACTATCTTTCTAACAAATGATGACAGTAGAAGAAAAAAAAAGTGTGGACTAACTTTTGAAGCAACTAAGTAAGCAAACATTATTCTCCTCCTAATGACCAGAGTGATATGACTTTTTTCTACGGAGTCTCCAAATGATAGAATTTGGGACCTGTAATCCAATATGTCAAAGTGAGATAAGAAATATAATTTTATGTTTATAATTGGCTGCCACAATATTCATGCCTAGCATCTCCATTAGTAGAAAATTCATAAAAGAGTCAAGAATTTTAAACTGACTTCTGATTTGTTTGTGGAGTTATTTTGTAAATCCATAATCTTCTTTCAAATTAAAATTCACCAATAAAGTAAATGTTCTTGAAAATCAAGGTAATCATGTAAAACTTCAGGTTAGAACTAAGTCTATTTTTACCTCCTCTAAAAGTTTTTGACTCTTACATATTTAAAATGCCACATCTCAAGTTTTTATTTTCTAAAAAAAGATATGCTTAGAATGTTGAATTTAGCAACTGTATATTAAATTGGAAAGTAAAGCATGAACTCCATATAGTAAATGGAGAAATGAGGGCTTATTTATGTGTGTAACCAGTCTTTTATGACATATTTGTCTCATCTGATCTGTATGACTACACTATCTTTTTAAATGTTCTCTGACAATCTTCTACTTGTAATAGCTCTGAGTAGGCTATTACTTTCTGATGTTACTGTGCCCCCCCAAGCATGATTAATTAATGTTTATGCTTATAGTTTGCTTCTTTGAAGAAGACCAAAGAGACACTAAGGAAAGCATAAATAAGTAGAATTATTGGAAAAATTTGAGGACACTGCTGCCCCCTAGAAGGAACTTTGAGACAAACACTTGACCAGTTCAATCAGATCTGAAGAGAGATTGAACGAGGAAGTAAATAAACTGTGTACACCACCTTACTTCCTATTGTTGACTGCATCTTTGCTTTCCTTTTTCCTACACTATGCTTAAGCTGGAGTGAGATGTAATCCACCATATTCCAAACTGAGATTCTGGTAAAAATCTATACTTACTGATTTACAGGGAATATCCATGAATGTGTACAGAAATACAAGTATTTATTGTTACTGGTTTTAAACAATGAATATAAACTTTTGTGTTTGTTGTGGTTTGGAAGAAAAATGACCCTCAAAGAGTACGGCCCTATTAAGAGGTGTGGCATTGTTGGAGTAGGTGTGGACTTATTGGAGGAAGTGTGTCACGGTGGAGGCCGGCTTTCAGATCTTACTCATACCTCACTCAGTGTGTTGGTCAGTGCATTTCCTGCTGCCTGCAAGATGTCCCATTCTCAGCTCCAGCACTGCATCATTCTTCATGCTACCATGTTTTCTGACATAATAATAAAGGACTGAACCCCTGAAACTGTAAGCACATCACCCCAACTAAATGTTTTACTTTATAAGAGTGGCTGTGATTTTGGTGTCTCTTCGCATCAATAAAAATCCTACAAGTTTATTATGTTCATTGAGAATTAAGATGCAGTTGTAAATGTTGTCCAGTCATGAAACTCACATCTATTTGCCAGAGAAACAGATAATCATATCTGCTTATTTGATTCTCTGAGTTCAGAAAGTCAGTGTGACTTGTTCCTCATTCCCATGGGAGGGAACTAAGGACTATGGAGAGTAGATGAGAGAAAAAATTTACAAATGTATTTGAAGAAAACAAAATGTCTATTCTTATCCCATCTTCCTGAAATGCCTTCTCTGTGTCCCCTCTTACTGTTAAACACTAGAAATGTAGAGAAAGACAACCAACCCTTTTTCTTATTCCAGGTCATATGAAGAAGTAAGGCTATGATATCTCCTAGCTTCTCTGGCATGGCATAGAGCAAAAAAGATAGATCAACACTGAATGGCAGAGGAAAGAACACATGAACAGATGTTATGGAGGCAGCATAAGACTGCATCCCAGGCACTGATTACAATGACAGTTTGTCTTTACTAGGATCAAATATGAGCAAATTAAAATTAAAGTACTATAGAACAACATGCAAAGCAAAAAATAAATCTTGTAAAGTTGCATTGTCTCCTTTAATTTGATAATTCAGCAGAGTTGAAAACACAGTGGGAAATATGATAACTTGAATATTGTAATTACACAATCCATTATGAATATGTCTTTAAGTGACCTAAGACAATTCATTTGGCAGATGGATGCTTTATGCAGCCTTTCTTATGTGAGAATCTTTCTGTTCCATGAACTCTTTGTGTATCTAGAGCATCAGATAGTTGAACTATATCCAGCACTGTGAACCTAAAATGACACCAAAGGGGAACCTCAAAGACAATGCTAAATTAGAAGTCCAGAAGATATTGCCCACGTTAGTAAATAAAAGTATGTACTGGGAGGATTTTTCAGCTCAGATATTAGAAGCACTGCTCAGAAGGAGCCTAGTAAGTAATCCACATTATCAGGTATTGCTAAGCAAAAACTACCACAGGCTGGGCAGGCTCTTTCCATCCAATTGATCTCTGAATACCACATGTTGCCATACCTTGTGGTCAATATGATATTGGCAATCCTACATAGTCCTCTCCCTTCCTTACTCCCTGCTAAAAATTTAACATCTATAAGAATAGACTGCATTATCTCCAAGAGATGGTAAGAGAAATCCATAGAGGTTATCAGATCAGTCAGCACTGAGCATGTCCTCGGGGTCTTCATTGATCCTAAGAAGGACCCTGTGCTTCCTACTCCCGCACAGAGACCTCTGCTTCCCAGTCACAGCTGCTTGTTTCCTGTTAAAATTTTGCTTCAGACAGAACTTCCTGCTCATCTCAGCAGAAGAGGAATCTTCTCTGGAAATCTAACTCTGTCCTTTGTAATAGAACCTTCTAATTTATCATAATGGTTTTCCACAGTCCCACATCCCCACCAGAGCATCATCGATTTTTGTCTTCTTTGGATTGCTTTCATGCTCAAATTTCTTCATCCGTAAGGAGATACCAGAGACCTTGCTGCCTCTTTTAGATTTCAGCTTTTGTTATTGCTTTTACCTAGTCAGGCTGCACAAATATGTCGCCTGCACCCACTATCTCCATTTCCTTTCCTCTAATTGCTTCCATATGTTTCTGCAATCTGTGTCATCACCAATGAACTGAAATTTCTCACATCAAGGACTCGGCTGAATTTAATGACAACTATAGTAGGATCAGTCTCTGGAACTCTCCACCTCCTAGCATAACTGGCTCTCCGTGGATATAGCCTTACCCCGACTCAAAATCAAAAAGAAATATTTTGAGTCTTATATCACTTACAAGCATACATCATTTCCTAATACGTAAACCAGGGCTCTAAAGTAAATGTGGATCTAAAGCTTAATGATATGTGTGTTCTCATCTTGCCGACTTAAACAATTACCCACGAGGACTCAAATGCCTTATTGCTTTAGTTTCTACCAGCAGGGAGATACCAGTTCTATTTTCAACATTAGCTTCTCATAAAGATGTATTTTAAACTTTGTGCCCATTTAAACCTAAAAAACTTCTAAAAGGGTGGTTTCTGTCCTCCTTAGTTTTGTAAAAAATTACTTTTTAGATTACTTGTCATCATCAAGACATATTAATTCACTGTATCCTTGACTATAGTATCTTTTGAAATATCTTATCCTGTCAACATTGGGAAACAAAGACAAAAATCATAGAGCAATGAAAGTTGCCAGCTGTTCAGTTTTTTCATTTTTATCTTCTGCTGTGATTAAAGTTACATTTTGAATTTTAATAATTTCTTGATATTTTTTCTTATTATTTAATAAACATTTTGAAAATCACAAAAATTACTTAAAGGATCATTTTAGTCACTGCAAACTATCTCCACTATATGATTACTTCATAAGTATAGCATTTCCTTGTGACTGTAGACTTATGCCACTATAGAGCTTATCTTAGGTGTCCAGCTCTCCATGCATTAGGAAATCATCGATATTTTAAAATTAGTTAATTATCGTCATAGAACCTTCATCCTGCACCTGATAGAGGCAGATGCAGAGATCTACAGCGAATCATTGGGCTGAGCTCCCAACATTCAGTCAGTTAATTCTTATCCAATCACTCTTCATTTTGGTTATTAAACATTATATAATTATATAAAGTTTATCAGACTAAACCCTTTCTCATTACATTTCTTTTGATAGACTACGCTTTCATAGTGTATATACAATATATTTTTGTAACTATTACATTTTTATATTGTTAAATAACAAATAATTCTGAAATCTAACTTTGATTATATCTAATACAAATTAGTAAAGATCCCACCTTTAATGTATTTACTTCTTCCATATAAGAATGTGCATCTCTTACCTTATTAAGAATTCTACACGCTGACATTATGTGATCTTCTTGATAAATACCCTAGACATTGAAAAGTTTTTTCTCAGATTGGATGATGAGTGGTAACAGTTTATTATACATTGACTTTTTACTGGGCTCCAGGCATTTGCTAAGCATTTGCTACCAGTTTTTTTAGTTATTTGTCATATCATTTCTATCACATATATAAGATCATATTACTTATTTTATGACAAGAAAATTTATAATCTATATGTGCTTATTTCCAGAGATGAAAGCCATCAAGATATAGAAAAAATTCTAATCCACTTCTATCTCCAAACAATCTAATGTTTCAGTAACAATTATAAACTTAGGTCTGAGATTGAAAAAAAAAATTTCACATAGAAAATGTTCCAATTTTGATTTATACATTACATTTACAGCTAATGTATAAAAATTTATCAAGCCTCTTTTTAATTTTTTAAATTTTATCCTTTTTCTTTTTGTGAAAATAGATTCTTCTATACAATACATCCCAATTACAGATCCCTCTCCCTCCACTTCTCCCAGCATACCCCCACCTCAACCGTCACATTCACATCACATAATTTTTAAAACCTTAATGCATTAGTTTGGTTGTGTGTGTGTGTGTATGTACGTGCGTGCACATGCAAGCAAGAATATACCACAGCAAATGTGTGGAGTAACAGCCTAACTTTTAGGAGAAACCACTTCTCACCTTCTTTCTTGAGTTCAGCACTTTCTCTTGGCCCTGCTCTTTATACCACGGCTCATGGACTTTATGCCTCTTCTCCTGTCTATGTTTTCTGTCTCCTGGTCAGAGTTTTGTCAGAACTATCTATCTACTGTCATTTTCCATAGTTTCTAGTCACTTACAGTCATATTTATTTCTTTTACCTCTTTTTATAATAACATGAAAACAGGTTTTAGTTCTTTTATTATTTCTTTCATTTTTATTAGTTATTTGAGTGTGTTTACAGCATATTACTCTATTCACCTCCTTCCCCCCAACTCTATCCAGAACTAGTCCCTTTCCCCAATTTTCCAACTTGCTGTCTTCTCTTTAAAAAATATCTTTATATGTATACTAAATCAATAACTTATTGAGGGTTCAGCATAAAACATTCACTGTTCACATCAACATAGATTGGTATAATTCTCAAAAGCTCACTTTTTAGGGCAATGTTTTTCATATTTCCTTAAAGTTAGTGTTACTGAACTCACTTTATCACCTCCTTATCTGCTTTCAGAGACATAAACCGTATGAGTTCTGTAACCATAGTTTTAAATAATTTATAATGACTAACATTTTCAAACAACTATAGGGCACTAAAAAAAGAAAGAAAAGAACAGGCTTTGTGCCCCCAGGGACCTTACATTCTTGCCCAGGTCTATCAGAGGCCTGATTAAATTCTACTTAATTCCTGATTGGGTTCAATGTAACTTGGCATATAAGAAAGTGATTCACTAATGGAGGAAAAACATAACCACCAAAGCCTTTCTGTAAAGGTTCCTTGCAGAATAGCTCAGTATGAAAACAAACTCATTTCCTTGGCTACATTTAGACCACACCCACCTACTGTTATAATTATACTGGCCTGCCCTGTCACCTGGGCATTCTCTCCTTTTAAGAGACAAATTCCACCCACTTCCAATCTCCTCCTCCCCACTGAAGCAAGCTGATCTTGTGCCTCCAATCTTCCTTTTAGTCTCTCTGTCCAATCTGCTTCTGAAAAGGCCTCCTCTGCCCTCTCATCTCCCCCTTTCCTCTCTCTCTCTCTCTCTCTCTCTCTCTCTCTATCTCTCTCTCTCTCTCTCTCCTACATACCCCATTAACTTTACACCCTCCCAATACCCACTAAATAAATTCTATCCCCAAGCTCCCTCAGCATGGCATATTTGTTTGTTTCCCACCCACCACATCCTCTTCCTTCCACAGTAGGACCTGTCAGGATCACCATGACTCCATAAGTCATAGCACCTACTCTATCAGGGCTGTGCTCCTCTGAAAAGATGAGGGCCATTGAGAGAGAACTGTGATGATCTGCCACATATGCTATGCTTTCAGGAATAAGACAAACCTAACTTGCGACTCATTTTATTTTCCAAGGTTATCATTTAATGGTAATGGTGAGGGAAAAGGGAGGATAGAAGGGAAGGAGAAAGGGAGAAAGGGAAAGAGAAGGAGGACATGAGGGAACAGGACAGTCAACATGGGGGAAAGACTGAAAGGGAGAGCAAGAAAAGCAATATCTTGATTGAGGGAGGGATTATGTGTCAGGATAGAAACCTGGCATTAGGAAAATTTCCCAGAATCCACAAGGATGACCTACCAAGCCAAGACCCTAAGCAATAGTGGAGAGGGTGCCTGAATTGGCTGACCTTCCCCTGTAATCCGATTGATTACTACGTTAATTATCGTCATAGAACCTTCATCCTGCAACTGATAGAGGCAGATGCAGAGATCTACAGCGAATCATTGGGCTGAGCTCCCAACGTTCAGTCAGAGAGAGGGAGGTGTTGGATGAAGGCTGCTTGTTGGTAACAGGCCACTTGTGGTTTCTGGCCGCTTAGCCCTGAAATAATCACACAGAAACTGTGTTAATTAAATTACTGTTTGGCCTACTAGCTCTAGCTTCTTTTTGACTAGCTCTTACTTATTAATTTAACCCATTTCTACTAATCTGTGCATTGCCATATGGCTGTGGCTTACAGGGTAAAGATGCGGTGCCTGTTTCCGGCAGGGCTACATGACTTCTCTCTGACTCTGCCTTTCTTTCTCCCAGCATTCATTTCATTCTCCCCATCCCCCACCTAGCTCTTTCTGCCCTGTTTGCTGTGGGCTCAAAGTAGTCCTTTATTTACCAATGGTATTCACAGCATACAGAGTGGAGGAGTGACAATGTGAGCAAAAGCATCAGGACCAGAATGAGGATGCTCACAGAAACAACTGATCTGAGCTAGTAGGACCTCAATGACTCCAGACTGACAGTGGGGTAACCTGTACAGGACCAAACTAGACGCTCTGAATGTGGGTGATAGTTGTATGGCTAGAGTAGTCTGTGGGACCAGGATTCACCCCTAGCATTTGAATGGACATTTTGGAGCTGATTCTCTTGGAGGGATACCTGGCTCAGCCTAGATATAGTGGGGATGGCCTTGGCCTTGCACCAAAGTGACATGATGGATTTTTTGACTCCCCATGGAAAACTTATCCTCCATGAGGAGTGGATGCTGGGAAGATACAGGGAACAGGAAGCGGGGAGGGAGTGGGAACTGGGATTGGCCTGTAAAATGAGAAAAGATTGTTTTAAAATAAATAAATTTTAACAAAGTAACTGTCTTTTTTTAATGGTTAACTTAAGATCTAGAAGACTAATTAAGAGGTCCAGGCAGTTACAGAACTCCTTTCTCTCCCTCCCACCTGTTCCAGTCCCCTTCCTCCCTCTGGTCCATCCTGTGCACCTCACTGAGGTCTGTTCTCTGCTGCAGGAAACTAGACCTCCTGTTGCTCCTGTCTCATTGTTCTTGGCTTTTGTTTTGTTTTCTTAGTGGTGACTCATTTCTCAGTGTGGGTGGTGAGTTCTGTGAATTTTTTATTTGGAATGAGAAAAAGAAAATTAAAACTTGGAAACATCCTTCTAAAATGTACACCTAGAAAACATGACAATGATAATTCCTTTAATGAGGCCAAATGTTAATTATAAAATGAGCACAGAGAACATTAGAAGTTAATATTTAAAACAATCATTAAAAATATAAAAGGATTTCTCTTATGCTTGATTTAAAAAGTAGTTTGTAAATTTTGGTAAATGTGAACCTGCAGAAGAAACCTAAAACTCTAGTGACAGCTGTCTAAAATCATGTAGAAGAGAAATACACATGAGTATATCAAATTGTAGGTAAGAAGACATTTTAGGTATTTTGGGTGCTAGGGGACATTGTTGTTTGTTTGGTTGGTTGGTTGGTTAGTGGGTTGGTTTCAGGTTTTTGGTCATGTTTTGTTTTGATAATCATTTTCTTAAAATAGTAACAGTTTGGAGGGATTCTGGAGAAAGAAATTGAGAAAATTATAGCACACTATAAAATGAACAAAAAATTTCTCTTTTGCTTAATAGTTGCTCATTTGTTCCATTACTATGATAGCATCTGTATTTCCTTCCTGATGGCATACATTTTGTCATATAAAAAATCCATACACATGAGCAGTGTGTATACATATATATGTACATGTTTAGTCTTTAGCCCTTTGTTATATAATTAATCAAAATAATTATGTGTCATTTAAAATATTTTAATATGTTTGCAGAAGAATCATAATCTTTTCTACATATATTTTAAAAACATGAATCTGTATTTCCCCTACTATGATTAGTCAAATTTAGTTCAATATTAATCAAAATATGCAATCAAATCTGATTCTATACAAACATGTTATCAACATCAATTAAGTACACACACATACATACACATATACTCTGATTACATGTATGGATATTTTTAATATGAAAAATGTATAACATATAAGGAAGGAAATACAGATGATGAATCAATGTACTGAAGCAAATGATCCACAATATAGGTAAAAATTAGTTAAGAAAATATTTTCATATTTAAGTTGCTATAATGCCAAATAAACTTCAATGTCATTAAAACTTTATTTCGGTTGTTTAAGATGTATGGAGCCTTGGAGATATATGTATGTATTAAGAAAATGCCTCCATAAAATCTGGGTTTAAGGCATTTTCTTAATTAAAATTGATGGGGGAAGAAGACTCTTTCCATTGTGGGTGGTGTCATCCCTGGGTTAGTGATCCTGAATTCTATAAGAAAGCAGGGTGAACAACCTATGGGAGTAAGCCAGCAAGCAGCATTCTTCTCTATCAGCTCCTACCTGAGTGCATCCATGACTGCCCTCCCTGCTTTTGATGATTAACTGTTTATATAGAACTGTGAAGGAAATAGTCTTTCCCCTCCACGTTGCTCTTGTTAACAGTGTTTGATTGCAGCAATAAAAATCCTAAGTAAGACACTGACTAATGCTGTCTCAAATACATAATTGTCATGTCTCAGTCAGTCTTCCAAGAGCTGAGATTACCAGGTTGCACTCCCCAAATATTAATTAGAGAAATAAGTTCTACAAGAAAATGTAGGCAGGCAGTGGAGAAATAAGGTTGATATAAAGCCTAGAAACAACAACGAAGAAAAGATTTGACTAAATAAATTTTATTTTAACTAGGGTAAAATGAATGGTAAACTAAATAAAAGTTAGAGAGTAGGAAAGAATTTGAAAGATATTCAATCATGAGAACTAATTACCAATAAAAAGAGAATAAAGAAAAAAGGCCTAGAGGATGAAATTAAATATATGTTATGTATAGAAAAAGGAGCCACGGGTCGGTCTTAGGAAGGATCTAGTGCATAATTACCCTTCTGATAAGATGTGAGAATATCTAAAAGGAACAATACAATATATCAAAATTAGCATGACCAGGTTTTCCACACCTTCTGTGAGAATGGCTCATTCTCGGAGCTTTTCATTCCTTAAAGAAGATGTTTTCCCTTAGAGTTTAGCAGACAACCTTCATTAAGAGAGCTAGCTTAAAGGTAGCTTAAAGTGAGAGCAAACAAGATGATTGGAAGAGATCTGTAAGATGGCTTTTGGAAGAATACCATGAACAAAGTAAGGGGCTGCTATAAGTGTCAGGAAATGGTGGACAGTTTCAATACCATGTGATATAGTCTGCAATTACCCATGTCATAATGAGCACAGGGAACTTAGTGCTAGGTGAGTCTATAAAAAGTACCTGTAAAAAATGCATAGAAGAGCTTCTCAACTAGTTCTTCCATGCAGAAAGCTATGGAGGCATAGTCTCATTTCTTCAGGCTGTGGGATCTGGCTTCTTGGATTGCCAGTAAAGTGAAGGGACATGTCCATGATTTAACAGGATGTATAACCCCAGGTACTTCAAAATTTTGTAGGAAAAAAAAATTTGAAACACAGCCAGGAAAAGCAGCCAAGTTGGAAAATATTCTAAAAAGATGTGGTATGAACTGTCCTAGTACATTTTCTCTCTTTTTCCAAGCAAAATCTCACTGTTAGTAATAAGGTTTGCAAATGTATTAATCATTATTTCATTAAAGCAAGAAGCACACACACACACACACACACACACACACACACGCAAATAGCAGCAAAAGAAAACCTACTTGAAAACACATTTTCCCATTGGTACTTTCTCCACAGGACTCACAAGTTCAACATTCCTAACCTGCCTTTGAAACCTACTTATTCTAAATGAGGGAAATAGCTTGCATAGGTAACTACTAGCCTCCTATTTATTTCTCTTTGGGCTGTGAGGCCTTCTTGGAGTTAAAGGTTTGTTTTTCGCTCAGGAAAATATCCCCAAAGTATATTTTGTAATCTTTGTCAAATACTGGATGGCTTATATTCTCTCATATTTGGGTTTTCTCTGCTATCCTACTGAATAAAAATAACTAAGAGGTAAAAGATTACTACAGCGAAAACTTCTAGAGTTAAAGAGATTAAGAAGACGCTAGAAGATGGACAGACCTCTCACATTCATGGATCAGTAAAAAATGTGAAAATGATCATACTACCAAAGATAGTTTTACAAACTGAATGAAATCCTCTTCAAAATTCCCATGGCATATTTAGAGGAATTAAAAAAATCTGAAAGTGTATATGAGACCATAAAAGACCCTGAGCAAGAAAAATTATTCTAAGCCAAAAGAACACTCCTTGAGGGATTATCACACAAGGCTTTAAGATATATCACCATAGAAGTAAAAACAGTATAGTAATGGCATGAAAATAGAATTCATAATATTATTAATTAATATAATAGTAATAATTCTCTTGTTAGTAAATTAATGAAACAGAATATCCAAACTTATAAGGGTTCATGTAATGGAAACCACCACCTGATACCTGATTAATATGCAAAAAATACATGGTGGAAGGAGAAAGCATCTTCAACAAATGGTTTTCAGAAAACTTTGACATGTAGAAGAATGAAGTCAGACCCATGCCTATCACCCAACTCCCCCTACCTTACCAAAGAAAAAAAAATCAACTCCCAATGCATCAGAAGCCTCCAATCCTTGGACTTTCAGGACAAGCATTTTATCCACACAACTCTCTCCCCAACATCACACTTGTTAACAGTAGATGGTGTAGTTTAGTGGAGGAGACTAATGCTCCAGTAACTTACTCTTCCTGTTTGGTAAGTAGACACACTGTGATCTGAGAAATCAAAGTTTCCCTTAAGGAAATTTCCATGCCTGAATAAACTACCCAGGTTTTCCAAATTTACAAATTAAATGATTTTCCTGTGGAGTAAAATGAGGGAAAGAAGAGAGAGCTTTGAGATATCCCAATATCTGAAGTCATTTTACAAGCAAAGAAGCAGCAGGAATAAAGACTTATGTCCCTACTGTTTTTATTTGCCCTAATAGTAGTCAATACAATTATTTTTTAAATCTATAATAAAATAGACTTCAGAAGCTAACTGTACTTTAAAGAGAGACCTTGATCTAGTCTCTTAGTAGGAAGTATTTGCCAAAGGTTAATGCTTCCTATTATGCAATATCTCTCATTGGGCAGCATTCTCCATAGGCAGGATTTCCTGAATATAATGGGAGAAAACACTTGAAAGCAAAATATTAACCTCATGTTCTGCATTGTTTGAGCATCCCTCCCCACTGAGCACTGAATGGCTGTAGTGTTCTCTCCCCCATTCATAGGAGATATTCTCCTGTTATCATTGGTTTTGTTTTCTACAGTCAACTCTGGTATGGTTCCCAAGAAAAATTTCTATAAATAATTCACAAATTCAAGAAACTTTAGGGCAACATATCATTCCCTCTATTTTAATCTTTGTAGTTGTTAGTCTCTTATGTGTAATTAAATTAAATTTCATTATAAGAATATATGTGCTGTAATAATATATTCTGGTATGTTGAACATATGGAGAGTCTTGGAATGTGTCTCCCATACATGATGTAAAAACACCAGCAAATAAAAAGAGTACGCTTAAGAGTTCTTAAGTATTTTCTAAGCGGTGGCAGCTCTTTCACTTGTTAAAGGGTCCCAGATAACCTCGAAACGTTCTCAGACTCTCTCTGAAATTTGAAATGTTAAAAAAAGTTATATTAGTTGAGAGAAGAAGCAACAACAACTGTTTCCGATCATGAAAGTACTGTGTTTAAAGAATGAGAGACAAGAAAGTGCACAGTGTACTAAAAATCTCGCTCACTAGACACTTGCACCTAGAGCATATTCAGTGGGCTGTGTGTTAGCAGACAAAGCTAATGGCACCATTGGCATCAGCAAACTATCAAGTAATTTAATACAGGAAACAGCACATAAAAATTTGGTAAAAGTAAGTGAATTTTTCATATGATTCTCACCGAGGCAAGCTTATGGTCTGTTGATAAATCTAGACATAAATCTGAGCAACTTTGTAAATCATGTGATGTGATGTGATGCGGTGTGTGTTGGGGGAGTATGGTATTTTGTTTATTGTTGTTTTGGGAGGATCTCTTTTTTTTTTCTAAGTAGGATGTAAGTGTTTCATAAAAATTGAAAACAGAGCATCTTTTAATTGCCCTTGCCTTCACTCCTCATTGACTTCCACGCCCTGTAACTGCATATAAGATGAAAATAAATCCAATTGTTCCATGCCTCACACACCGCACATGCCTCATTCTCACATTGCTTAGTCTTTAAAACGTAAAGAAAGAAAGCTTAAAGAGTTGCTGATGACAGTGTTCGGTTAATTAACAAATAGTAAAGGAAGAAATACTTATTTTAATTCCTCTCCTCCACATTTCCTCCCCTGAGGACAGGCCCTTTTCATAAAAGAACTTCGGTACTTTCCAAACAGGGTGGGTGGTTACAAAGAACTTGCAACTGCTCTAGAAGGAACATGGAGAAACAGACTGGGCATTGTCTATTTATTCATGTATTATAATTAGTGTAAATGGGCAGTCTATTTTATTTCAATACAAGAGATAGTGATCAACCATGTAACAATATATACCTTCATTCAATATGTACTTAATGCTGCTTGTAGAATGAAGTCATTATGTTCAATGAAGGGACTATAATTTCAATATATGTGGTGTACCAAAGCAAGCTCAAGGTTAATTTCTTTCCCTCCATTTAACTAAATTCATTCTAATACTCTACAATATTCCATTTGGAGTTTCAGAATTCATCCTTCTACTGATTAGCTACACTAAAGAATTTCCAAAAGTGTACAAAGATATTTTTAAATAAATACTTGCTGTGACCTTCAGTATTCATTATATTAGAATCTAGGAAGCCAAACATGTAATTATATAGTAAATTTTTAGTCTAAGCTTAAGTTAAAATATTTTTAAGTTAAAATATTTTAATTTTCACCATATGTTTCCTCTAGTGTAACTATAGAGTACATGGAAAATACACAGCACATATTTTGGAGTTTTCCGAGTTTTTAAGATTTATTTATTTCATTTTATGTGTATGTGTCTATGCCTACATATCTCTGTGTGCACCATGTTCTCACAGGTGCCTGCAGAGACCAGAGAAAGCTGTCAGATGAGTAGGAATTAGAGTTACAGCAACTACATCTGATGAACCAAAGTCCTCTGCAAAAGTAGAAAGCGCTTGTAACTGCCAAGCAACCTCTCAAGTCCGTTTTGAGAACGCTTTTAAGTGGTAAAGAAAATATCTATTAAACAGATGCCTTTAACCTGCTGATGTAGTTTGCTTTTTTAAAAACACCGATGAAAAGCAGCAAGGGGAGAAGAGGGTTTATTTGACTTACAGGTTAGAGTGCATCATCACGGGAAGCTAGGCAGGAAGTGAAGCAGAGACCATGGAAGAACACTACTTACTGACTTGCTCTCCGAGGCTTGATCAACCTGCTTCCTTACACAACAAAGTACCAGAGGTGGCATTACCAAAGAGTGCATTGGATCTTCCCGCATCAATCATTAATCAAGAAAGTGTCCCCAGACATACCCACAAACCAATCTAATAGACGGTAATTAATCAACTGAAATTCTCCACCTTTAGGTGACTTTGTTTTGTGAGAAGTTGACAAAAATCTAACCAGCCTACATGCTGACAAATGAGATACAGAATATGAGCAATTATTGTTTTGTCTTAGAAAGACTCGAAAATGTTCAAATTATACATTGCCTTTGGGGGTATGTTGGAAATACAGGATAATCAGACACTCACAACATGGTGGGGAAACATTCAGAGAATGAGGGACCTTGGGAATTTTTTCCTAAATCCAATGTCTCCCTCAAATCACTCCCCTTAGGGCTCCTGTAGAGAAAGACAAGGAAGAGGAAGAGGAGAAGATAGTGGTGGAAAGATTATGATAGTCAGAGCATATCAGAGAGGCCAAAAAAACAAAGCCTTCTACACACAGCAGCACTATCAGCACAAATATGAACTCATAGAGAGTGTAGCAGCGTTCACAGGGGCTGCTCTGATCTGGGCTAGATGGGGTCCCAGTGCTGAGAGGGAAATGGACACAAGCCCTCATCCCTAACCCAGAAGCTACTTCCTACTGATAACCATTATAATTGGAAAGTTAGTTTTCTCCAAATGAGACTCTCCGGATTTAAAAACCACTCATCCCTTGGGGGAGTGGGGTGGTGAAACAGGGTCTCTTTATGGAGTTCTGTCTTTGTAGAACTCTCTGTTTAAGCCTGCCTGTCCTCTAACTTAGAGATCCTCCTGCTTTTGCCGCACAAGTGCTGAAATTAAAGATATGTACCACCATGGCAACCCTATACACCACTTTTAAAGGCAGGCCCTGTGTTCAACAGTAGATCGCCATCCCAAAATTATCTCAATGGCATTTTCAAAGGTATTTTGTCTCGTAATGTTTCTTCACCTCCACCTACCACTTACATGTCTTTTGCATATACATTATGGTTTCTGGTTTAGTGTTTTTACTGGATTTCTCTGTGTGTGTTTGTGTGTGCGTGTCTCCATTTATATATGTTTTTTACAATTGTTCTTTGCCGCCTTTTCTTATGTATTTTTGTTTTGTCCTATTTCAGTTCCTTTGTTTATGTTTTATTTTATTATTATTTTAGATGACTATTTGTTTTCTAAAGAAAAAGAGAACTAAAGGATATAATTTGGATAGCAAGGAGAGGTGGGATGTTCTGCAAGAGATGGATGAAGGGAAACTGTAATCAGAATATACTGCATGAAAAAAACATATTTTCAACAGAAGAAAAATGGGGAAAATACAGTAGAATCAACATTGTATTCATTCAATGATATTTATGAAGAGGTCATTATGAGGAAGGAGATGCAATCAGACAGTCAACAGAACTGACTCACGTTGGCAATATAGTATACAAAGTTTTGGGGTTTTAACTTAAATAAGCTGGACCCATAGAAAGTTTGAAAAGAGAAGCCATAAAAACTTCAAGAAGTATGTGTAAATTATTCTTTATAATGAACTTTAGATATAGCAGGTAAATTAATGCCAGTTGCAAAAGAAGTACAATAATTACAAACACGTGTTGAAAATGTGCTGTAAAGTTATAGTTTTTATGAATTTAAAGGAAATCAAGACAATTTCTTAATTTGGTACATTTCTATAATAAAACAAAATCCAACTTAGCCTTGACCTGTGTTTAAATACAATTGGATTTTTTCTAAGTTCTTCCCACATTTGCTACTCATTAAAGGTTTTAATCTGAGTTCTTTCTATATGACCAAGAGCTATGTGAAGTAGAACTTTGTTATAGATAGTTAGATGTAATTAAAAAGCATTTTGTTAATACTTAATGTACAAAAAGGCTTTAGACTGTGCAGACCAGTGGGGTGTCACTGAATATATTCCCTATGGTTTCGGGTTGATTCTGAAGAAATGGAAGAAACAGTTATATCTATCTAGTCATTATATATTCTGTAAAGTGTTTGTTTGAGTGGTGTGTGTGTGTGTCTGTGTGTGTGTGTGCGTGCATGCGTTCACGTGCATCCTTGCATATGCAAATACTCAGATCAGTGTATATGGGACTTCAATATTTAATTCCACATAGAAGTGTAGTTAGAAAGAACGATGACAGAAATTTAATGTTCCATTGCGTGCTACATATGAGGATATTTGATCATAAATTAAGAACTAGTTTATAGAATTGGGGTAATCCATGTGACATAAACATCAAAGCAATAGTATGATACTATTGGCATTTACCAGGGTCATTGATGCTTACTATTATTTAGAAATACAAAATTTTGATGATGAAGAATCGTAAGAAGAATATTCAACCTGGCAGCAAAAGCATCACAAATACTTCAATTATGGCTTTGTGGCAAAGAGCATGGAAACTCAAGTACACTGATGATGATCTTCAAAGATGCAAACCTGCTGAGAGATGCTTGTAAAATTGACGTGGGTCATGAAACCAAAAGTAGACATTTCTAGATTATTCACCCCGAAATATCAAAGGACAGTGGAAGATATCTTTTAGAATATAAGATCAATAAATCTAGAGGTATGGTTTCAGACATGTTAAGTATGAAATGCTATGAAGCAGTTTGACTGTGTTGGAGGTAACATGCCTCAGTCGAAAACTGTGAGCTGGATCTATAGACATGAGTTCAGCAGCACAAGTACTGGTACTTTAAGGAAGGCGAGATAAAATATTGAAAATGTGTGATATGTAAAAGAAGAAAAGTAAAACATTGGAGCTCTAAGGTCATTAGTTGCAAAACAACATGAAAAGAAAAATACATCCTGAAGAGAAGCATAAAATATGATAAGCATGAAAGGAAACAAGAATCAAAACTCTATAAACTAAAGATTTTGCTAGGGAAGAAGGAAGTTATCGCAGTCACAACATTGTGGTCAGACAGGTAGGCAGAAGCTTTATTTTATTTCATTCTATTTTTGGTCAGAATATTGAACTCACAGATAAATCCTTTGAATGTGAGATAATTGTTTTTGAAGCATTTGTTTTACTGCACAGAATATCTGGTGTCACATGTATATCAATAAGCAGTTAATAAAAGCTATAATACAAACCAGATGTATTTTATGTTATTATGAATTGAACTTAAAGCTGTCTATAATTAGGCTATATTCCCAATCCCAATCTGAATCATTTAAAGGCAAAAAGTTTTAGTGTTTAACAGTATATATTTTATATGCTATCATTTTTATTTTCTTTAAATATAAAAATATATTGTGTTGGAAAATGCTAATTATATTTATCTAAATAATCATGGTTTTTCTATTTGTCATTATTCTTGTTAATGATATACAGCATATGGTTGGTTATATTGCCTCCTTAAATTTAAATATTCATGGTTTATTTATTTATAATACACATATTACAATTTAAAAATCTAATTACCCTATTTTCTGATAAAATAAGCATTAATATTAACTATAAACTGCCTATGTCTTAATAAGACTACTTTGCAGATAATCAATGATGACATATCTAATTTATTTATAATTAAAAATTTAAGAACATCAAATAGAATGTCAGCTAATGAGTCTAAAATTGCACCAGAATTTTTTAAGCAGTTATATTCTTGGTTATCCAACATTTAAACTTTCAAGACTTGTTTCTCAGAAAAAAAAATTGTTAATGAATTTTAAAGTGTTAAACTTTTAGACATACTTTCTTCTCAGTAGTCAGTGGTTTGTGTAATGATTCAAATTCCTCTTGAAGTTTATTTTACAGGTAGGGTTCATAATCTCAAATACTCAACACTGTGGATTTAGTTGGTCCAATTTACCAAGAAGCTTATAACAGCTAAATCAAGATGCTATGTCTTGGATGAAGACAAGAGTTTCCCCCAATACAATGTTTTAAAAATGTTGTGGATGGAATACAGTCATTGATGATTACTGTGGAAACAGATATATTTAATTACTGTGTAATCCATATTCGTACACAATGTCCAGTCCTAAACATGGTTTTGGTATTTAATATGATCTGTTACCTCCTATATTTGTGGTAGGATGAATCTTTATGACACTTGAAACTTTGATTAAATATGCATTTGCTCATTCTCCTAAAACATGAAAGAATTTGGACTATATAATTGCAGGGTTCCATTTTACTTTCATTGTTTGGATCACTGTTTTAATTGTACATCTCATAAAACGAATTATAGGACTAAACTTGAGATGGTTACAATTACAGTGGCATTTAGGTTAAATATTTAAACTTAGGAACATATTTTCCAAGCTTACAAGGCATATTTTTCTCATATGTTGGATATCCAAGAATGACAAAATTGCTCTTCTTTTTCTTGATCTGTTGTTATAATTTTGCTCAAAGTTTTAAAAGGTCTAAACAAATTTTATGAGCAGAAGGAAAAAAGTGAAAGTATCAGGTTACTGTATTTTACTATGTAGGAACATAACCAGAAACACAAAGTCATCTCTGATACACTCATGACTGGCTTTAGAATTCCTGGCCTTCCTCAAGCTCTCAGCTGATTTTGTTTGCAGAGCTTCCCCCAGCTTCTCAATGAAAGATGAAGGGCAAAGCTCTCTTCCATTTTGTCTTTTCTCCTTTTGAGCCTCAGTTTCAAGTGATGAAGGAAAGATCTGCTCTTTCAGTTGACTTCTAGGAAAAGTGAGGAATGCCATGGAAAATAGTTCTCTCCATTCAGAATTATTTTCAAAACTGGAATTAAATACTGGGGAGCTGGGCTTGACTAGGAAAAAGAAAAATAAGTGTTTTCTTGTCCAAGAGCATTTCATAATTCAGTGCTATGAACTAGGCTTTAGGACTTGTAGTCTGGGAGTTGAAGTATAAAGTACAGAAAATATGTCCTTGGATTCTTCCAGCTCTTCCTCAGTTCACCTTTTGGTGTATCTACATCTTCTCATCTTTCTTAGAAATGATTAAGATTAGATAATGAAAATTTTCATTCTTTCAAGCATTCTCTCAAGCTTTTCAAACTCCAACCTCTGGCTTCAATTTTCAGGAAGGGGAAAATAAATAATAATGAATTCTCATTAGGAAATCAAAGAGTTACTGAACATAAGAATCAGTCTTAAGAGAACAAGCTGACCAAGCCTGGCAGGGCTTTCTCTGATACACTCAACTTCTCCAGTACTTTCAACAAGGAGGATTAGTCTCCTAGGTGAAATATCAACTCCACCCACCTCATCTTTATCATTCCTCTCTGTATCATCCCTTCTTTCCCCCCACTATGGTGATCTATTTTCTAAGCAAATTTGTATTTTATCACTTGTCTATAGGGAATCCTTATTGTACCACCATCAGTAACTCCAGGTATTCTTCTAGTAGGATGAGAATTTCGAGGGAAAAAAGTTTATATTTTTTATCCAACTTTTAAGTATGAGAAATAGTGTTTCTTACTAGTAGAATCTTCCCCCAAAAGTCTTAGCTCCATGCCAACACTTGATTGGTGGATCCTAGTAGTCTTTGATAGTTGCAATTACGCTTTTTTTTATCAGTTCTAACTTAATTGAGTCGCACTTAATCGACTCCTGTAGTGTGTTAAGTTCTCCTTCATTAACTCACATGCATCCCTAGCTATGGTTCTATCTCCCACTAATGAGAGTTTACCCATCTGTTGGTGCCTGGAGCTTCATTCCATGATTTTGGTTGGTGACTACTAGAGCATGTGAATATACTTCCATGAGCATGAGTCTCTCTTAAAGAGAAATGCACTGACATACCCAGTGTAACATTCCAGAGGCCAGCAAGATGCCCTTAGACATGGGTGTTCAATTAGGAGCTTTTTTTTTTTTTGCAAATGTATCTTTGTATTTACTCTCGTCAGTTACCAGAGAACTTTTCAAGTTTCTTTCTATTGCACATCTGAAATTATTTCATAGTTTCACTTGCTTAGTACATATGATGAGATACTGGTCTTCTGTCACACATATCTTCTTCTTACACATGATTAAGTCTCATATATTCACTATTATCCACCCAACCCCTTAATATATGATCTCACACTATCTCATGCTGGCCAGGAAATCTCTAGCTCTCTCAGTCTGACCTTAAACTCATAACAATCCTCCTATCTTATCCCACCCATAAATTCTGAGATTAGAGGTATGTGGCACCATAACCTAATGGTACTTATTTCACACTATCTCTGGATTTAGGGTATTCCATTTAGAATAGATGAATTTGCTTTGGTAAATTAACGAGTCAAGAGAAACTGCTTAATCAATTTAATTTACTGTATCCTGCATTACAAGCAAAATTCCTTTTACGTTTTCTTACTTTTCCTAGGAAAACATGTTTCTCAACTTGGTAGTAAGCATAATGGAAGAAAACTCTTGTTTATATATTATTTAAGATATTAATGAAAAAGATGTGAGTAGGTACCATGCAAATATTTAATTTTTATCTATATTATCCATATTTGCATCTATATTTTTCCATCTAGACTCTACATTTATAACTATTTCAGAGTGTCCTTGTACAATTAGTAGTTACTGTCCATTGTTATAAATAGCAGTCTTAGCACTCAGTGATCATAGCCAAATTCAGAAATCTAAAGAAAAAACGAAGTAATTAGTTGGTGATCCCAAAGGGTCAACTTCCATTCTGGACTGAATCCAGCTTGAGTGGGTACCTAGAAGCAATTCCTCCCTTGGTCTTCCTTCCTGTATCTTTGGCTTCTTTTCAGTTCTGATCTCTGTATCATAATTCCATCTTTCTGCAGTGTCTTAAGATCAAGGCAATGTGATAAATTCATGGCTACATCCGGATACAATAATAATGAATGCTTATATTCTCCAGATTGAGAAAAAATGTAAGAATATTAATATATCAAACTAACAGGACAAGAAAAAAACAAAGCATCCTCAAAACCTGCAACAAACGAAGTTTCTTCTTGATTCATATTGATCTCCTGCCTCCAACAGCATTGCATCAACTTGATAAGTGACTCTTATAAAAGGCCTCCTTGGTGGGGCTGGTGAAGATTTTGGGAAGAATGCATAAGGCAAAGGATCTGTCTTGCCCAGTTCTGCTCTCTCAAACCCCTTTCCTCCACCTTGTTTTCTTTCTTTTGGTAGTTATAGGTAAGTACACTGAAGACGCATAATGTGTAAATAGTAGTCATGTCACATTTTATTTTGTCTTGCACCATAATTAATAAAAAGATCCATAAATGCAATCATTCACTTAAACTCCACAGTCCTTACTAGCTTTATAGCCTATTTATGAATCACACCACAGTCCTGGGAAGTCAGGGACTGTCTCGATTTGGAAATACGATGTTCATTTTATTATACGAATCAAAAACTTGACTCTATGTCACCATTATTCCTCTCTCCAGAATCTCTATTAGCCAATATGTTTTCTCTGTGAAAATTTGAAAGGTGTACAACATTTTCTGAGGTATTATAAAAGCAAACGAACAAATTCCATCTGGCCGGTAGAACACATCTGAATTGTAAAACCATATTCCACCAGCACAGGAGATTCAGATAATATGATAAATAGTGTCATAGACATACCTGCACATACATAACCACATAGCATGCCCCACTACATGCCAATTCTGAAGAGAGTGAAAGCACTATTGGTTGCTTTTCATTCTCTTCAGGATTGCTTTCTGCCACCATAAACTTCCTCCTCCACAAGACAGTTTAACCAGACTTGGTCATAGGGGTAGAGGAAGAAAACGGAAGAGGAGTGGTACTGGTTTACCAGGACACTGCAATGCCATGGCTACTCTGCTTTGTGAAAGTATACTCTTCATTGAGTAATATGTTTTCAAAGCATCTTACAGGTTTTCCATTGAGTTTTCCCTTAAGCTCTCTGAATCTAGGATGATACACATCTATCTTCAGTTAGATACCAAGGTCTCCTAGACATACAGGCCCATCTTTCTGCTACTGATTCTTGTCTTGTGGTGGAGATCTGTAAGTGGAAAACGCAGTGTGTGTCCTTTTCCCAAATACTTCTTTCTTCCAAGTGTGTTTAGTATTCCTCAAAACGCATGCACTTCTTTAGCAGACTCCCAGACTTTGGAATAAGGATCCCACAGAAGCAACACTTTTCTTATCAACCACCAGACACTTAAATTCCCCAGCCTAAAGTTACCTATCTCTACAATTAGAATATATTCAGGCTCTCATCATTTCTGCTTTTGCAACAACAGAAATATTTATAGCTATCCCATGGGTCTACTTCAAACAAACTGATTACTATTAGAAGGCAGCTCCCACTCCTACTTCTTCAGAGATATATGACTGGGAGAGGGCGGGACTTGAGAAGCTACAAGAAACTTCTGTATATAAATAAATTTCTTTAGTGATGAGCTCACAAAATCATCTGTAAAAACAGGAGGCTTGCACAAGGCACTTTTTCTCTTGTTTAATTGGCCCCACAAATTTATCTCCAACTCATACATAAAACAGTAAAAGTTGTGCTTCTTAAAGGCAGTTTAAAAACACTTGTCATGGAAGATTAAAAGAACCCCAAATTTTGTTAGCTTAAAGAATATACGATTTATATGTTGCCATAGTTGTGTACTTATCAGCATGGCATATTTCCTTGATGCTCTGTGATGGAGGCCAACAGTCCAACCAGTATTTAGAGCACTAATGGATTCAGTGGCAGAAGGAACAGGGCACAGCACAACATCTGGATCTGATTTACAAGGCTTCACTGGAGTTAAACAGTAAGTCATTTTCTTGAGGGCAGGGACAAGAAATTGCCAAAAGTACATACTCTTATATACTCTGGTTTCCAAATATAATGGTCAATGTTCAAGACATCTTTTCTTTAGCTACCCCACTCCATTAGACAGAGAGGTTATTCTTCCATCTTCAACGCGCATTAGAGTATTTAAAATTACTTAAATATCTTAATTTATGTTGTTACACTTCCTGTCAGTGCTGCCTGAGAGTCATTGTGGGCTTCTATCTGTCAACATTTACTCTCTCAGAAGTCTAGGAAGGCCTAGGAATCACACGTCTGGAGTATAAATCTTTAGCACTCAATTCTTTCCCGAGTTTCTGATCATTGGATCCACCAACCCATTTGATGTTTGCCTTGAGATATATAGTGTCTCTCACAAGTTCAATATGCGCAAATTTAACTTCCTAATTTTCCATCCGAAATCTGCTTATTCTCAGTCATTCTCACTTTATAAGTAGAGTAAGTAAACTAGGTGTTCTCTGTCATTTCCTATTTTCCTTGTGAGAAAACTGTGAACTGTGTTCTCTAATTCTTACATAACCATCATTAATGTAAATTGTGAAATGTCTATCTTTTAAGTATATCCAGAATATGCTTTCTTATACCTTGGTTAGATAGTGCCTCAACTAAGCCACCTTCATCTTATTTCCCTCGGGCTAGTTAGTGTTAGTTTACTGTTCCTATTTCTAATCTCTGAATGCATTCTTACACCCTCTTTCCCCACAATCTACCTACAAATTCTATTTAAAAGAATCTTTAAAATTCTCTCATGGATATCTCTTACATTTGAAATAGAATTCAAACTGTTACTTGAGAGACCAAAAATTAACCACATTTTAAAATTATAATTTCATTCCTCCTTTACTCTCTTGAGCTCCCTGGCCTTCCTGTATGTAAAACACAGAGAACACAGTCTTAGCGCAACCCTGTGTGCTTTACTCCCTCCTGTTGGGCACAAACTCCCCACAGACACACCTACATTTTCTCTCTCATGCTTCCATAAAGACCTCCTCAAAAAACATACCATTTATCCAGACATTCCTAACACCCACACTCTGTCTCTCTCTCTCTCTCTCTCTCTCTCTCTCTCTCACACACACACACACATTCTACATATGTATTGGTGCTTAGATATACACACACATAGAGAGAGTGTATATAACATGCATATATTTATATATATATATATATATCATCCATGTCCTCTTAAATTGAATATGATTTAATTATCTCAATGACATTTATAATAGTAATATTTTTGTTTTATTACCAATTATCCCTACTAGAATGCAAATCCCAGGAAAACTGGTCATTTTTTTCTTCACCACTGTTTTTTTTGCCATATGTAAACTAGCTTTTGATATATAACATTTTCTAATAAGTCTACTTCTGAGTGAATAACTAAATAAGTATATGTGTGCATCCTCAAGAGTCCCTTCATTTTGAACTGTTTATCAATGTCTCTATAGAACTGTGTCTTATGAAACACAGAGGTGCTCTATAATTATTCAGTAAATAAATACGTGGAAATATGATTGCCATAGAGGAAAATATACATATGGCAACATAAACACAGATCTTGCATTATTCTTCAGTGCCAGTGTTCTCTCCAAGCACTGGGCCCAACTCACAGTATATCTTGAACAGAACATATTGAAGGCTGACCAAATGTCGTGAAGAACAAATGAATACAGACCTGTTCCTAGAAAGAACAGACCTCGCCACCCTTCATACATGAGATGACACTACAGACCAAGTGAAACTAGAGATATTATATATGTTTACAATGAAGTGATCAATGATTTCAAAGAAAAAATGCAATAGAATGATCAGTCCAGAAGTCAGATCACAGAAGAATAAAAATTTAAAATTACAGTGAGTTAAAACTGGGAAAGGTTTTGAAAAGGTCAGCAGAAAAGCAAAAGCAGAGAAGCACATCCAGTGAAGAGGAAAATCAACTGTACTATTTTGCCACTAGGACTCATGATTTCTCAATGTGTTTCCATGATGAGATTACAGGATTGTAATTACAGTCTCTGTATTGTGAAATGTTGCTTTCCATTTTCTTTTCGTCTATGGGGCATACATGGCATTCCTGATACAGAAAGAGTTATATCTGTGGCACATAGGTTGCATTAATTTTTATAAGACTTCACTGAATATATTAAAAACTACCCCATAAAACATTCCTTTCTAGAAATGAGAAGTATATTAAGTAGTCTGAGATAACAATAACAGATTAATACTAGCACAGCCTCAGGTAGATATTATAATAAAGTCTGATGCAGTTGCAAAAATACAGAGTCAAGCAAATTTTGTGCTAACTTCTACTTGCCACCTAGTGGCTTTAATTAACCTGTCTTGTGAGTCACTGAGCCTTTATGAATTCCATGTATATTGCTTTGTGGGGATATGACATTTATTTCTTCACACCATTTTGACTTTTTTCAATTATTGCCACGGAAAAGTATATTGAGCAAATGTCACTGCAACGGAAGCACTGACCAAGTCATGGAATTCCTCTGGGTGACTGATATTGAGTGCAATAAAGTAGCAATATATAGAAAATGCCTGTGTTTTCTTAATAAGACTGTAAGTCCAGAAGTGGTATCCTGCTCTTGCTAATTAAGTGACTTAAGAAAGATAAGCAACTGCCGGTAACTTGTAAAACATTGAAATTTTTTTGTGTTTGAATTCCCTAAGCAGTACCGAGAGTTATTTTTGTCTACAAAATACCAAAATGATACTTTCATGATTTCGATATTCATAGAATAAAAGATGTCAAGCTTTCACTTCATCTCTCTTAGGTGCAATAATATATGTCAGTGACCAGGACAGTTACTGCATCAAAACCATCTGCATGCTCCCAATTCCCAAAGCTCCCAAGACAAAGAAGGTTGTGCTTTGTAAATACTGACAAGCTTTCAGTAATTAGGGCAACTTTGCACTTGTTTGTGAATGCTGCGAAAAGACAAATATTATGATCCATGACCCTCCATGAAGATAATATTATCTCTTTTAAAGATATAGAAGTAGTAGAAGACATATTTTAAAGAGGAAATATGGATGAGTCCCAAAGCAATGCATTAAATAAGCATTAGGTGGAATACAGAGGCTGGAAGAATTGATTATGCTACTTGGTTGCTCTCCTGAGGAGAATAAAGGAAGCAGGGACATGCTCTGTTACTCTGCATGTGGAAGACAGTCCTGGAAACAATATGCTGACATCTCTGCCATGCAGATACTCCAACAAACTCCTCTGTTGAATCAACCATTATCATTTGCAGGCTTTCTGAGTCTACTGATTGACAGCTACACAGTGTGTTGTAATGGGTTCTTCTTCACTAGCCCATTTATATGAAAAAGAAGCAAAATTACATAGAATGGAATGAGGATCAAAGGCCAAAATGGAAGATGGGGNAATGATGAAATACAAAACATGCTTCACCAAACATCTCATACAACAATAGCAAGTGGATTCCTTTAAGTACTAGTTAGATTATGAACACAGCCTGTGGCGCCTCTGATGTACTCAGAGACTTCTTCATTTAATATAACATGCTAGCAGTGATTCCTTGGCAGCTCTCATTAACAAATTCTTATTTTAGACTTCGTTTTAAAGATCCCAACTGTCTTCCTTGGTCTTAACATGAAGAGACTGGTCAACCACAAGCTTTCTGGCATCTCTGTGATTAGCCATTGCCACCACTTATATTAGGAACAAGTCAGTCAGTGGTTTTATTGGGATTTCACTTCCCATATGACAGCTCTTCCAACTGCACATGATCTTGAGCTTTCCAAATCACATGGTTTCTCTTGTGAATGTTCAATTGTAGGTTCCATGGACATGTAGCACCCACCGTACAAGTGCTATCTAAAAATTTCTGAGGAGCACCAAGAATTTATGTATTTAAACCAAGTTCCAGGAATATCAGAAAAGATGCGCCCCCCAAAGGACTTTTTAAGAGTTTTTTGTCATTCATCATCTCATAATTTAAAGTATTAATTTTAGTCAAATGGTGAAGAACTTTTAAATGTCTTGACATAAGAAATGTTACTATGTTTATTTGAATGATATCCTTTTTTTCTCCAAACTAAAGATGGTATAATGAAGTATGGATAATTATATTAATATATAGTTAATGGTTTCAAAAAGCAGTATAAGTTGCAATTTATGCAAGAAGCAAATATGTTGTATATATTTAGTATCATTTATTATTTAAAGAATTACTGAATATTTACTAAGAAAATGCTTGAATATTTTGTTCAATAAATATTTAGGCTTCATTTCTTATATCTTTATAATTTTCCCATAATTTTTATTCAGATCAAATTCGCGTGAATTAAAATAGAAGACTAACATTTATCATTACCCACATATCTTAAGAAAGTCTATTAATACTATTTACTACTACTCAAAATTGAATTGGGTATCATAATTGTCCATAAATTCCAAACATGTTATTTCTAAACAACATAAGCAATGTGAATCAATATTAATGTTATTGGAATTATTGATATTTCTTTTTTAAAGATACAATATATTTCAACATTTAGATGTTATCCCTAGGCAACAGACGTAGGAAGCAGAGAGAGACAGAGAGGAAGGGAGGATAGAATCTCTAAGGAAACATTTCACAGGAACCTTCACTTTCAAGATTTTCCAGTCTGCTAAATTTTGAAACCTCCCAATAGCCCATTAAATTGCAAATGCATCACTGGCTTAATCAACAAATGAGATAGCAGCCCTTATATCTTAATCACTTCCTAAAAGCATTCTCTTGAATATCTTTTACTGGGCATTATGATTTTCTCATGGTAGTCTAGATCGAAGATTTCAGATCCTTTCCACAGAAAGAGCAGAGAAAGAATACACCCATGTTATTTTCCATTCTTCACCACTTGTCCAAAAACGAGTGAAGAGAATGATTATCTGATGGTCTAAGATTACATACTCTTATTTTTCATAGGTCTCTTCATATACCTATGAAAGGAATAAACAACACAGAGAAGAATCTGAAAAACCTGGCCTTGTTAAGTCCCCTTGATTCTTAGCTGATATTCTTGAGTCATAACTCTGTGTGATTTCTCCTTATCAAACACAAACATAAAATTGTATTTTTCCCCATTTGGGAGATCTTCATTCTTATGGGCATCTCTGTCAGATAAAACTTATTAAGTAAATATGGATGCTTTTATTATTAATGTACCTTTTATTATCTCTTTTCCATAACCCATAGTAAAGATAGCTTAATTTTTCTTGTCTATGTCACCCATAGGAGACAGCTAGACTTCAAAAAAATGCAGAACAAAACCTTAACTATGACTTTTATTATTTAATGAATTCTACAGCAAAGCACTGCAGCACTTCTATTATATTTCATGCCAATAACTTCCATGGGGTTCATCTAGAAAAAATCTCTAAGAAACAGTGAGTTCTGGGGAGTGAAGTGATAACAGTAATTAGTTTACATGAGAATCCCCATCATGCTCCCAAAACAAACAATTAGCAAGAACATGGGTCTGTTGTTTGGAAGGAAAAGACAAACTTTCATTCCCACAGAGCATTAGTCTGGGCAGCAGAGAGGGCTAAGCTAGAAAGATATTTATTTTTCATCCCATTCTGTTCTTCATATTTCAGGTGAGAGCATCTCCCAAGACTGTGGCAGCCAGAATGGAAAAAAACAATAAGAAAATTATCTTAACTCTGATTAACAAATGAAAGCATACTCAAAGAGGAGTCCTTATTGCAAAGAGAGTGATGATGATGGTGGACAACATGTTGTAAAAGGAGAATCCAATTACATATACATTCATAAATACACACACACACACACACACACACACAATACACATCCAGAAAAAGAAGCGTAGTAGAAAATGTAAACTTTAAAACACCAGTAAATCAAATAATATCTTATTTAAAATTTTTAATAATTATTTGTATTGTAGACATAATTAAGAAAGTTCACAAGAGCCCGGAATAAAGGATAACAACTGTTTACTTGGGGGAATATTCACCATAAGAAAGTCACCGTGGTCCTCTGTCTATTGGTGCTAGAAATTGCATACAGAAACTCAGACCACCAGCCAAGAGAGCTGGCAGTCCACATGTATTACCTCAGACCATGCCCTAGTGGGCCAGTACCCAAAAAGGCTGTTGGTTGAATGAATTCCCACAACACTGTATTAATTCTTTGAGAACACAATGTATTTCATATAATTTACTTTGATTGTATCCATCCAATATTTTTCTCCTTAATTCTAACTGACTTACCTATTTGTTCAACTTTATGTCTTTGGTTAAAAATGTATTTAAGGACCCATCCTTTCTAGTTTGTGCTTCCCATGTGAGCATGGGGTCATTCACTGGAGTGTAATTGACCTACCAAGAGACACAGTCTTAAGGCAAAGAAGCCATAAACAGCTCTTCAGTCAAGAGCCAGACCCTAGGAAGCACTTCTTGTTCCATGCCTGACTGTTGTCAGGCTTACTCTTGTCTGCAATTTTAAAAGAATATAATAAATATTAAGAGGTTCTTTGATCAGAAAAAGCATTTACTAGAACAAGATATGCAGCTGTAAAGGTGATGTAGGAGGGTCATCTCTCTATGTGTTACTTTCATTGGTTAATAAAGAAACTGCCTTGGCCCTTTGATAGGACAGCAGCTTAGATAGGTGGAGTAGACAGAACAGAATGCTGGGAGANTTCGGGGTATAAGCTAGCTGTGCGGGAGCTGGGCCGGACGAAAAGCAGGCCCGCACCCCTCATTACTACATAAAGGGAAATAGAAAAATTGAACACATGAAAGGGAATGGAATGTTGTGACATGAATGATTTCTAAATTTTCTCCTAACAGAAGTTATGAAGCCAATAATTCAAGACAATTATTTTGTTTGAGGATAAAATGATTGCTGTAAAAGAAAGGAAACACCTATAAAGAGCCACATTATCCTCCAGTTCATTATTGAATGCTACCACAGTTTACCCCTCAAGGGAGACTGGAAAACCTCATATGGTCAGAAAGAAGCTCTGCAGAGAGGCAGCAAAGAGAACAATTGTTTTTCTTCTCTTACAGGTCATGGGTTGAGGACTGAGGTCATGTGTCTCACATCCACATGGGAAACAATACATAGATGGACCAGTATTGCCTGATGAAACCGTGAGATGAAAAGTAGCATACAAGCTCGACACTAAAGATATCATCTACAGAGGCCTAGTAAACAGAGAGTACAAATACAAATATATCTTTACAAACACTAAGGCTTTGTTTCTAAAACATATTATCATTTTTTTGGACACACAGTGATGATATACACATGAGCACAGCGTGATATTTCAATGCATATATGCAATGTGTAAG
Source organism: Bramus lutescens (assembly GCA_001685075.1). Lineage (NCBI taxonomy): Eukaryota > Metazoa > Chordata > Mammalia > Rodentia > Cricetidae > Bramus > Bramus lutescens. Next base: position 39,174 of record LOEQ01006745.1, on the reverse strand, counting down.
GATTAGATCTGAGTAATAGGCATATCAGTCACTTTTGAGATTAATAATTTCTTTTTGTTAGGAAGACTGAAAATATTCTTTATTAACTCTTCTTAAATACAGAATTAGTTATTATTAACCACAATTATCCTACTTGCTCTAAAACATGAGAAGACATTTCTCCTGTCTGACCACAATGCTGTATTCACAAGTAATCTGCCTACCATACCCTACTCCTATATCTCTGCCATGTTCTGGCAACCACAGTTTTATTCTCTAATGTAAAATCAACTTCTTCTGCTTCCATATACGATGAAAAACCTGATAATTTGTTGTCATACTTCACATAACATATTTTTGTATAGTTTCAGCCAAGCTTCAGCAAAAGGTAGGATTTTGTCATTTTAATGGTTGAATAATAGTCTATCAGGCATATTCATATTTTTTTGCTCATTCATTAGTGAATATGCACCTCTGTTGATTCTGTCCTCAGGCTGCGCTGACCATTGTTGCAACAACCTAGGAGTTCAGAAGATTATTTAGCATTTCAAGTCTTTGGATTTTTACACAGTGATGGAATTGCTGGGTCATATCAAACTTCTATTTCTTGTTTATGGAGGTCCATCTATATTGTCATTCATAATGTCTGTACTAATTTACAATTCTATCAACAGTACATGGAAGTCATTTCCTTACAGCCATTCAAACACTGGCTGCACATTTTTATAATATGATAATAAGATTATAACTAAGATGCTATCTTTTGTGGTGCTGATATAAATTTTCCTCAAAGAATAGTGACATTGAATATTATTCCATATCTATAATGGTCATATATGTATAATTATATATATATATAGTATGCATATTCTCTTTAGTATATGTTTTGATTTGTCTTTTAATCACTGTTACTCATATATTCAAAAAATTATTATTTTGTTGAATGAATACCTTATGGAAATTGTCATCCACAGGTTGTCTCTTTATTGTATTGATTGTGTCTTTTGTTGTGTGGTCTTTTAATATAACAAAATCCTAATTTTGCTGTGTTACTGATGTAGGAGGGTCATTTGTCTATGTGTTACTTTCATTGGTTAATAAAG